>UXGC01001456.1:0-22999 GCA_900480045.1 Eurytoma adleriae | reverse complement strand
TTCTGTTAGAACGTTTTCAAATAATTGCAACGTTGCTTGAAAATTTGTAGATGTTAGACAAGGATGCAAAACTGTGCTTCCTGTCTAGCACCTAGACTAACCTAAATTGTACTTTTTTTTAATTTTATAATTTAACAAAACAATAACAATTTTTGGAAAAGGTGATTGTTATTGTAAATTTCAGTGTTCAAATAAAATTTCCATAATCCAAAATATTTCATATTGAGTGTTATAGATTTAAATTTTAAGAACAAATCAGACTTTCCCATTAACTCTACCACTTGAGAATGACAATCAGTACTTGAAATCAGTTTTATTCTCTTTTGTAGCGCCACGCTTTTCTATTTTCCTTGACGGTTGTACGTGGCAAAAAAGCTTGGTACATCGTTTATGTGTCGGTTGTTTTTCGCCTTCTCTCTTAGATAGCATATTATCGTAACGGTACAAGAAAGTCAATAAGTTGTCTTGGGCCACTTTTCCATACAAATGGTTTACGTACGAGATAAAGTAAGGTCTCTATTTTCTAGATTTCGACCTCCATTCACCGTTCCGGATTTAGGTGATATTCCAGCAAACTTACTAGAAGAGTATCAAACCTCCGAATCATTGAGCGTTGGGGTCTAAAATTTGCCTTCTTTCATTTCTATGTGTAAAAAACATCTCCCATAGTTCCAGCGAAATCCCGATCCGTGATCCGGAGGTCTGACACTCTCCTATACTTACTGGGAGAGTACACATATAAGCTGTCTCGAAAAAAATACACTTGCACCGGGGACATCGTAATGTGATCAGAAGTTCGTTAAATCTGTTGAATAGTACCCATGGAAAATTTTATGATGATCGATAAAGATTGACACCCATCAGATATAGCTTGAAAATCGAGATTTTGCCGTGAATGTGAATTTTCGGACAGTCGCAAATGCCTAATTCAAATAATAGGAGGGACTGTTAATCTATTACAATGTGTCCGATGCAAATGTATTTTTTTCGAGACAGCTAAGCATAAACCCACCCGGTCAAGGATTTCTCTCAAATTTTGTCGAACGATTCTTTGATAAAAAATCGGAATTTCGTCCAATGTCTAATGAGGATAAGTAATAGGAGACATTATTCAAAAATCCAGGGGAAATATGTATTTATGAAAATGTTAAATTAGTCGCAAAACGAAAGCTGCACAGAAACTTATAGAAAATACAAATAAAAAAACATAAAAGTTACTATTGAGACTTATTATATTAACGTAATATAATTTTTACCGTATTTCGTTAATTTCTTATCTATATTTATTATTTAATAGCTCTTCTAGGTTCTTTATTTTTTATTTTTTTTATAAATTATTATGCGACTTTCATCTTGTGTATCCGAAAAAAGGACTAATTATTCTATCAGTCGAATGCAATAAAATCTAAAAAAAATCTTGTGGCACCCAAGTGAAGCTACTCAGTTTTTCCTACTTTGGAAGCTCACCAATTTCTGGAAAAAATAAACCAACTCTATTGGCCGGTCTGCCAACTATTAGCCAATTATAGCGCAAAAGTTCGTCAACGGCTGATCAATTACAGCTGGTGTATTTTGAATATGAAAAACATTTGAAAGACAGCAAATTTTTGTACAATGCAAGTGATGAAAGAATTGAATTCGGTTTCGCGTCAAATCGACGCAAGCGGAATTTCTTCTGAATATTCCTATAAATGGCAACGTCGTGCATGCAATCACCCGTTAACCTCGAAAATATTAACAAAAAGACAAAATAAAGTCAAAAAAGACAAGAACAAATCGCCAAGGTTGATATTTTTGGAAATTTCGGACATGTTCTGGAAGAAATTCATCAAAAAAATCTGTGGAATAAAAATTTGCTTTTTTCCTGCGTCAGACAGTGAAACGAAAACCAACATTTGGAATTAATGTCACGCTTTTCCGGGGCGTGTGAATCAACGAATACTAAAATCTCAGCTATTTTTCCATCCACCTACTACTTTCTTTATGTTCGGAGTATGAAGCAAGACAAAACTCTCGCGAGAACAGCAATGTAACTTGCTGCTAATAATAAAAGGAATCTCTCCATTCACACGCACTTTTAAGGAAAGAAAACGTTATGTTTGATGCAATTGAATGTTGTGTTAAATCTTTTCTACTCTCAGCGTTTTAAAGAAATTAAAAAATAATTTATCTAAATATTTCTCAAAGTAAATACTGAAATCAGTTTAAAAAAAAATGAATATTGTTTAAAAAATAATTGTACGAAAATTTAACACAACGGCGGGAGAGCGGTTCTTCCTCGCAAATTTTTATAACTTTCAGATTTACCAAATTCACGGAGAATAAAATATCGATCATTTCAATCCATTTTTCAAGATATATTCACACTCCTAAAGAAATTCTAACATGGACGATAAAATTTTTGTTTTATTATACGCAAAACGTTAAATTCCACTTATTTCTACAGAGATTATCTTTTTTGAGGGTATAATTTAGCGATACTACCTTTTAACACATACTTATAAACTGAAATATCTCTCATTTTTTTTGTACAGAACAAAAGTTGGTTCTAATACCGGTACCGAAATGTCGGCTATAAATAATTGAATTCAACTTCAAAATGGTTGAACTGGAACATTCGAGACATCTTTTACCCTTGACTAGACACAAACAACGAACGTTCGAGTCTTCTATCTACATTATTTTTATTCGCAGACATGACGTAACACGTCCGCGAAAATGTCGAACGAAACTCCAAGCGACATGGAGTATCGCCAAAAAGGGAGAGCGCTGCTCTGTTTTAACACCGGGTTGTATTTATGGGATGTGTATGCGCGAATGACCGATAGAATATGTGTGTTCGATCCTCCTGACGACGAGTCTTTCTTCTTAGTCAGCTATACAGTTGTGTTGCGCGCGTCGAACGCAGCATGGTTGTTTTGGCTAAAATTACACGTTCTGATGATTCTCCATTGATCGCTACCCGTCTTTCCGTTCACTACTTGCTTTTCACTTCCTCTTAACTATTACCTCATTATATAGACTATTGAACTCTATATATAGAGAATTGAAGCATTGCTTTCAATTTACAGCACTGCTATAATCAACGAACGTGAACGCATTTAATTTACAAGAAGGTAAGAAGGTAAGAAGGTAATAATTTTTAGTAACTGTCTTTATATTATACTACTATTGTTAATTCAAGCTACCCAATAAAAATATTCCAATAAGTGTAGTACATGTTTCAAGATCATTTAATTCCTTATAATATAATAAAGGTGATTGTAAAAGGTGTTAAAGGAGTGGCTTGCGACTTGAAACGATTTTCACAGCGCACGCGCGCCTGCACTCACGCACTTGCACGCGGACGGATACCTACATTCTTTCACTGAGGATTACGCAGCATGCTTCGTTGATTCCTTCTCTCGCGCAAAGAGTACGTGCAATACCAATGTAAGAGTGTACAAAAGGAGGAGCGACTTGTGAGAATTGGGGCTCGCTAATTTTTTTACATTTAGATTCGCGCGAAAGCCTCTTGACTATCAAGTTAACTGTAATCGTAGCGAATTATACGAATTTTTCTTCGAGTTTCACAGCTAACATTTATATTTTACAATAAAAATAATTCATTTTAAAATGAATGCCGAAATAAATTTCTAAAAAAAAATCACTTTGTTGTGTTCTTTGTAATTTATTTTTCAAACCATTTGCTTGTAAATTTATGAAGGGAATGTCTGGAAATAGAAATAGGAAATTTGTTTTTATTTTTACATAATCAATGTCAATGCTGTTAAAACAGATTTTTAGCTGTAGTTGATAAATCTTGCCAATAAAGAACTTGAATTGAAAATTTCGTTTTATTATAATTCTCATAAAATGATATTTTTTAAACTATGAGAACTACACTAAGGTTTTTTAATTTAGTTACTTGAAATTTGTTTACCATTTTTAAATAAAATAAAATTATACTTTTTGGGAACAATTTATTTTTTTCTGTTATAAAGGCCATTTTTAAATGAAAGAACAGATTGCAATGTTCTAAGAATCCTTACTTAAAAAAGCGATGGCAGGATGTTCTAAGGCATTTATAAAGGCAATTGGCTTGCTTCATGAGTATATCCGGTTGAATGATGCCAAAATATAAAAAGTTTTCGTAAAAATTTTCTAAAGTCAAAATTAATTATAATGCATCATTGATAAATAAATAGAAATGAGAAATTTGAGTGCGTGAAGCATGATGGATTTTGCTAATAACTAGCAAATCCATCATGCCTTTGACTTGAAAAATTTTAAATCCATGTCTAGAAAAATGTGTGCTCACCTTTTTCAAACCATGCCTATTTGAAGTTTATTTAATGAACATTCAATAAGACATTAAAAAACAGAGTACGTACGATAACGGAGCATTCAAATAGTGTTTGGGAAAAGTACGTGTCAAGCAATTGGTAGAGGCTTTTTATATTACAGTACCGCCCTCTCCGCTTAATTGCTTTGGAAAAGTTTTCAATAATTGAACAATATAAAGTGTAGTCAGATAATGTCGCACAATAATGGTGAAATGAAGGTACATATTTGAATGTAAAATTATTATAATTGATTTGTTATAAACGCTTTTGCGTAATCGATTGGCTATTGAAGTTGAAGTGTAGGTTATATCGAAGCTTACGCGTTCAAATTCCACAGCTTCGAAGTGAACCGCGATCACGTCGGGAATTTTCCCCTCGCATTCGCATATGCATAACGCGTTGCATAACATCACTCGTGCATGCGCACCTGCAGAACGAATGCAAAACGCACGCGGTTGTGCTACGATTCTGTAAAAAAGTGCGTCGTACGAGGTCGACCGCGCGTTATCGTATGACTCTCCGCCGTCACCGCAAACAGCCGCAAATACCTCGCAACATCTAGTGCGGCGCAGTATAGCACCGGCAACGGGAGTAGCAGCTAAGATAGCTAACGGTGTCTTGAAAAAAAGAAATACGTCTGCGTGGCGTGTGCACACAGCGCTTCTTTCAATCACAGCTCATGGCGAGGATCTTGGAATAACGGAATCATTTATATCATTTCTATTGTGCCCTCCCTGATCATCAACTGCAGCAGGCAACTATTCAAAAAGCAAGCAACGACCTAGCAGATTTTTTTAATTTGCGACCCTGTAAATTTAATATTTTATCCGGATAAACATCTTGTAGAAGCTCTTATTTGTCGCTTGTAAGTGTCACTTGCTACCACTTGCTACCGTGTAAACAAAGGACAGTTGTCAAATAAAAATTAGAGCAGTGCATTCGTGGATGCCGTTTGTGAACGCGGTGGAGCCGTGGAGGGGCGCCGGCAAGCGGCAACAATAACTGCCGAGTGCCGACGCCTTCAGGAGGAAGTTGCATAATCGGTGCGCTCTCTCCTAGCGGTACTCGTGCGCCCTCTTCCTAGTTTACGAGTGAGCGCGGCAATAACTCAAGACTGTGGGGGCGTTTTGCTGAGGTAGGCTACAAAAAACAGGCACGGCTATTATAATTCTTGCAGTGACCACCGGTTCTTCAATCAACTTGCCACCCTCCGCGGTGCAATCTCGCTTGACAGCAGCTCGCAGCAGCTTTTCGGCTTTTAGGAGAATAACGGAGAATAAAAAAAGTCAGATTAACAAGAGCTTTAATGCTTTGCACGTCAATTGTACATCAATTTCTTTCTTGTTTTTCAGTATTGACTTTCATTGTAATTAGAAGGATGTCCAAGAAAAAAAATATTCGAATAATCGGTCGTTGCACTGGAAAAAGAAAAAAGAAGGACAATCGGACAAAAGTTAGAATAGTTAAGTGTAGAGGGCAAGATGCGAAAAATTCTGCAATTCTCACATAAGCGGATTCTTAAGAGCAAGTGCTTCGAGACAGGTGCAACGACTGACTCGTGCCAACGGTATCACGTGTATGTTTTTGCGCCTTACAGGAGCGAGGGAACGCGTCTTCAGAGTCAACGAACTTCCTCGCTCTGGATATATAAACCCCTTAAGAAGGAAAGAAATGGAAGGCGGCAGGGGGTTTCCCTCGTACATCAGCTTTAGATCTAAAACTTTATCGCTCACAACTTTTTTTTTCATTACTGTCAGATGCATATAATAATCTTTTTAATGTAAATAAAGCCAAAGTAGTCAGGCCTTGTACTTAAAACATTCAAGCCAGAGAGTTACAAACATTTTTTTTTTCATTATCTTGACCAAAATATTTTGTATTTTTTTCAAGATTTAGGCTTTCTTCAAAGGTTTAGGCTGCTACAGCCACAAAAGAACAGGAGGTGTTAAAAAATTACATTGGCAATATATGTATAAATATGTACAAGTAACACATACGAACCCCTCCCTGTTCTTCCTTGTTCCTTTGCGACTGTACCAGATCTTAGAACTGATTGATCTCAAATATCTACAATAATTACGCGCGCGCACACAAAATGTTTCTATTCTCTATAAACCCTTGCAATAGTACAAACTTCAAACAGAGTGCTACAAGTGTCAAAAGAAACCCGCACAAGAAAGTTCCATATTAGAAACTATTTCTGGATTTTCTAGATACGCATGAAATTCCAAAAAACCAGTCCACTGAGTGTTTCTCTTTTTTCTCATGCAGAGACTTCTTGCAGCCTTTCCACATCCCCAGTTCTCTCTCTTGCCCCTCCCCCTCTTCCTTTCTCCCTCGCGTGAACGTCGTTCACCTACTTTATGTGTATCTGCATTCAAGATTAGTTTTTTAAATTATGCTTTATACGACAAATTTTCATAGAATTGCGTCTAACAGTATTATTTTAAAATTAATCTCCGTCTGTTCTTAGGTGCAATTATAACTTGCATCTTAGAATAGACGGAGATTGATTGCTTTTAAATTGATGGCATACTAAACTGATTTGTTTCCGATTCATAATCATATAAGGTACACAATCAATTTTTGAACAAGACTTTGCAAATTACTGAATTTAAGCTTTCAGGTAGGTTTCCGGTGACAATATTGAACGTAGAGACGATAAAAAAAGCACTATTATGGCAAAAATACAAACTATAGAAATAAAATCTAATATAGATTTTCCAAAGTAGACAAAGTATTCATGTCTGATTTTAATGATGCTTTTTTCCGACGTTTCATTGCATGCCTTATAACACTACACACATCCGGACACTAATGAAATCTAATTCTTTAAGAAGTAAATACACTTTTAAGTCTTTTAATTGATTAAATTGCAGATTCATTAATATCATTAAATATTAGGCATTGATTTTTTAGAGTTTGCGAATTAATTTATTTGTAAGCTCTTACTAATCAAAGTAAGAGGAATTTTCTAATATAAAATGGAACGGTAGAAAAAATTTTCTTGCGGTATTAATAGTCCTTCGATTAAGAAGCAAAAGAAAAACAAGAGCTACAGGGAATTACGGATGTAAGTGTCGCAACGTTGTATTGCTAGTGCACCTTAGCGAGGTGCCCGCGTTTAGAAGTCTCGCGGAACTGTGCCGAGAAGAAAATAAGACACCACCAGAGAAAGTCTCAAGAGGATGCATGCGTACGAAGCGAAGTGAGAAGGAAGCTACAGTACCTTTCGCCTAGCCACTAGATAGTCTATAAATATATATAAGCACGCTTTCGAAACATTTCTTACAAAAGAGAATGAAAAAATCGAGTTATTTGTCTGCGCTAATTTAATTGTACCATTTATTCCAAAATTGTTTTTAGCCTTTCTTATAGCTTACAGCTTATGCTCTTCCCTATATCTATAGGGATATTTGATATCTTTAAAAAAAATCCATGGTCTTTTATATTTTTTATTAGTATTATTTATAAAACAGTAACCTGCAAAAATTCAAGGAAAAATAAAAAAGCACGCACCTGATTTAGAAAAGTTGTTTTCTTTTATACTGAAAGAATTGTATATATGGCGAAATAATTTATTAAATAGATAATAGAGCATATTGTTAATAAAGGCAGTGTCGATTGTTATCTTCATACAATTTTGACAATTAACAACTTTTCTATCTCACGCGTTTTTCAAAAATACCTTATAGACTTCTATGGCAAAACTTAAATTTAGAAAGCGTAAAAAGCTCCCATCAGATTTTCAAGACCTTTAATTTAAAATGAGTGAACTAACAACACATGCATTAATTAGACCATGCTAATAACAGCTGCTTATTTAACGCATCTATTGAAAATGAAAATTGCCAAAAATAAATGACTATAACAAATACAAATATACCGCAGTCTAACTTGCGCTTTGCCATTTTAACTCTTCGGCGATCGACTTTCTAAATTGGTGCCGAGTAAACATGAAAAAGCGATGTCACTTTCTCTTGGAAGTTTCGATTGATAAGATGCATCGAAGATGTGCGAGCGTAAAGCAGACAAAGAGGTGAAACCGGGAGGGGGGGGGGGGAATTATACAAATTTAAAGAAAAAAGGATGAGCATGTTTGATAAAAAAAGCCGATGAACTACGTTGCGAAACCACTATGGTTTATTCTGCTTACAGTTGCAGTTGAGCTCCGTGTTTTCTCCTTAGTGCTCCAACATTTACGGTGAAGGATGTAAATGAATACATGATTTCTAATTAAATTCCCATATACAATAGCCCTTTATATAACGTGCACCGATCTTTCATGTTTACAAAAAATTATATATTTTTACACTTTTTTATGTAAAATCATGCTTTGCACACGTCGTATCGTAAAGTACGGTTCAATACATTAGCGAGAAAATGATTTTATCCACGTTTGACCTTTTTGTACTCACTTCGCTCGTGCGACCGTCACACGAGGCTAACAATCATTTTCTCGAATTATTTTTATATTAGCTTGGTTATAATTGATTATATAAAAATTATATTCGAATGCTTTTAAAACTTTAGTTTTTAACTGTTTTTTCTTGAGTTCTAGATAGACGTGGTATTTCAACTTCCAGTGCGTCAGTTATATGAAAAGTTTGTATAATATGTAAACATGAAATAAGTATATGTGTCAGTAAAAATTTTTATGAGAAACCGGTAATTTTTCTTTAGTATATTTTAATAGAAAGTCCAGGTTGAAACACAGCCAACGTGAGGACTGGTTGCTTCAACGGTATTTCTTGATTACGTGTAGTGTTTTAGCTTCTATTGCGCAACATCTGCTCACATGCGTTTTAGAACTTGGTTACAGGAATCAGTCCTTTTTCTTTAAAAATTTCTTCCTGACTAGTAAAATTTCGATATTAAAAATGGATAAGAACAGAGTATTTAAACAGACAAAAGAAGCTGCAGCTATAAATCGCGAACGAGTTATTTTGGTGATCTTACAAACTACTGTGTTTAAAACTAAATTAATAAAAAGTACAATTTAATTGTGGCACAATTTGAAAACCTGCGATACTTCGTAACAATTTTGAAATGAATTTATACTATAATAATATAAAAACATTAATAATAACAGGTCCACATTAAATTTGTGTACAACGCCAGTATCTTACGATTCAAAAACATCTATTTATTATAAACATTTAAAAAATACTATTTTAATTTTCGATTGGTAAATAATTTGCCAATTCGATTGCATTGTAGACGAAACACCGATAAATAGGTCTGTCAAATATATTAACATCAACTGCGAGAGCTTTGCGCTTAATAGATGAGATTTATCAAGTACGCATTTACTAGCTCGATATATATTACTTTTTTTATTATTACGGGTAGGTATAAGGTACGCACATTAGTAGGCGGTAACTAACTTTTTCTTTTCTCTCTTTTTATTTTATAAAACTTACAAAATCCTGGATTAGGGGTGCTAGTAACAAAAAATAGAAGATAATAGAAGATTTATATTATTCTTTCATGTTATATATTGTTTTATATATTCTTTATGTTGTTAACTTTATAATTAAAGAGCAATCTAATGCCCGTTCAATTTATAAATAAATAAATAAAGTAGAAAATAAAAGCTGAAGTTTGTAATTTGACAGATTTATAATTTTGCATTGTTTCAAGTTGCGATTTATTAGAAACTCACTGAAAATTGATAAGGAAGTTTGGTATACATTGTTTAGTACATTTGTTTAGTTCGATTATAAATACTTAATGTTTGTTTAAATAAATTCATATTTTCATTTTTTATGTTGTTTGATTTTCCCGATGCATGCGGGTTCATTATTTTGGATAAAATAATTATTCTGCATGATCCTGGACAATTGCATCTAGTTCTCTTTTTTTTTGGAGATTTTAATGATGTTAAATAAATTATATTTTTTCCGCTAATATGCGATTGTTTACAAATTTCTACAAATATGACGTACTTAATAGAAATTTAACTCTGCGAACAATGTAAAAAACAGCTGTTTTTGTGAAAGAATAAAGAACTTTAGAAAAAAGCAAAACAATAACCGAGCAAAATATAAAATTTGTATCCTATTGGACGCCGAAAATATGAGATAGCACACATACAAATATAATATAATAGGATTCGTTTAGAGTCGCCTAATCCCGTTCATGCCGGCTTCTTTTGCACACATACCTTCCTATTAATAGAAGCCATATAACAGAATGACTTACTGGCCACATCCTTTGAATTTGCTTTTTTTCTCCTTAGCTTTGCGATAAATACAATGTAAATGTCACATTACATGTTTATTACGAAAATTTTCTAATAATGAAATGTCAATTGAAGTAAAGGAAAGGAAAAACTAAAAAAAAATTGAAAAAATGTTGCTCGAACTAATAAATTTATGAGAGTGGTCATTAATTCAAGGCATCTAGACTTATCATACTACGAATAGGTGTTAAATTGATGACTTCTTACCTTTAAGATTTTGGAGCACGTACAATTGCAGCAAACGCCTTGGAATCTTAATTTGTTTAAAAAACAAGAGATAATATCTCAAGATCAGATCCGATAGCGACTGATCGGTGAAGAATCCAAAAGATCTCTCAGCTTCTTTCACTCACGAGTTGTGCGCGTGTGGGTGTACGGATGAATGTATGCGCTTACGTGAGTATGTATGCGCGAGCGGCCATACGATGCGAGTCTCGCGTCTGGCAGTGTAAGTACGTGCCTTCATACGAGCTTCTTCTTAATTACTCCACAAAAAAAGACACAAACTTTCGAAATTCCTTGGAACATAGAGGAACAGATGAGGTATTGATCGTCGTATATTTCCTTGCTAATTCATTGCACTTTTTTCGTCACAAAAAACACACGATCGAGATCCGCACACACACACAGACCAGCGGAGGAATTCGGAGCGCAGGGAAAAGAAGAAATGATATAGCCACGGCGAATTTCTCCACAGATCAGAAAAGTAGAGACGACGGATGAAGGAAGAGCTCGCGAGTGGCGGCCCCTCTTAACAGGAGCTTTCTTAGAAAAGATTGTAAAGCGGAAGCTGGATCGAAGCCACGAACAAACACAATGGGACCCGAAACACTCGGGAGCTCGAGGTTGACTGGCGGAGTCGCAACCGAGCCGCCGAGCCGCCAGAGCCACCGAGCCGCGACGGCCCGAAGTTTCCCGATTCCGCTACGGCTTTGCAGCGCCAACGCACAACACACCGAGAACGGAGCAAAGGCACGACCGCACGGTTGCAAGCCGCAAGGCTGTCGCAGATCAGGTAAGGCCAGAGTGTATACTCTGTGCAGTGCTCTCCCATCCGTGGACCGTGAGGGACTGAGGGTGAGCTACTGTCATTCAGCGACTTTGAGTTGGTACGACTGCGTTAGTCGTTCGTACTAGACGCTAGGTTACTAATAACTATAGCGACTGCGAGCGGCATTGGAGGCGTGTAGCCGAGAAACTTTGGAGGTAAGTATAGCTGTATATGTATATATACTTATGATACCAGACATACGAGCAATAGCATTTATGCGCGAGTGAGCTACGCGACGCAAGCAAATTTATGGGACAAACGTTACAAACATTCAAGTACCGACTATTTTTTCAATTCAATCCAAATTATCAAGCATTTACTCTATGAAGCAGAAAGGAGTTACTAGCTTTCAATTCCAAGCTAGCCCACTTATTCAAGACAATATTATTTCATTTATTGAAAATAATTTTAATAGAATTAAATGTGAATCGGAAATGAGCGAGGGAATCAAGAAAATTCTTTAAATACCGCAAGGGACGTTCTTTCTAAGGAATATAAGAATTTATTTTCTTTCTTTCTTAAATGCATATATATAAATTTAATAATAAATAATAACTTGAAATTTTCGAACTATGCTGTCATGTTCAAGAAATTCAGATTTAAGAATTAGTTCCTTGGTGTGGTAATGTGTGGAGCGGTCTACATCCACCGAAATTTATATTTTATTTAAAAGAGGATTACCAGTTTGTTATAATATAAACAACATAATAAAGGCAGCGTCTGCGACATTAATATTTAGCAAATTAAAATTCTTCCGTAATATGTAAAGTAATTTATTAAGGAATAAAAATGGTATGTAATAAAATAAATTGAATACTGCTCTATACGAAACGCGGATCTTTCAAGCTGTTACAATTTTTTCGCCACACGCTCGCCGAAAGTACTCGTTTCCCGCCCGGCGGCATTTTGGAAACGTCGTAATATTTCGGCTCGCTGTTGGCGAAAAATAGTATACACACCTCGGGAAGTAAAAAGGCTTCGCCTCGGGTGACAATTTACCTGCGATCTGAGACTATTCTTATTTTACCTCCGTAGGTATGTAATATATATACTAATTGTTCTCCGAAAAATCAGCATTTTATGCCGTTGGATTGTAAAATATTGTTCGCTGCACAAACGGGGGTGGTTGATATCCTCAATGTGGTTAAAAAATACTTTTTGATTCTTCTATAATCATTTTAATAGATAATTTTTTAACATAAGAGCTTTATACTTAACTATGAAATGCAATAGGATATCTAAAAACTAATTAACATCATATTGCGACATTAGGAAATCCCAAAGGGATCAAGCTCGGGATGAAGAACATGAATATGATGATTTAATTAAATGAATATATTCTAAGACAACATGCGCTGGTGGTGAAAGAACTTATGATCAAAGAAGGAGCAGAGAAAGGTAAACGAAAAGTGAAATAGAAAGAGAGAAGGGACAATAAAAGGGAAAAGCAAGATAAAAAAGAAAAAATTAAATTGCGAAACTCACGCACGATAACCTCGAGAAGGAGAGACAACGTACGGGTCGAGGACGGCCAATCGGGCCTTCCCTCGCCTCTACTTCGTCGTTGCCCCTACTTCTTTTGGAACTTTGAAAACTGTTGAGTCGTTGAACGAACAGGCACAAAAATAACGAGTTATATACTTTACACCCCAACAGGATTCTCTCTCTCTCTCGCTCCCCCCTCTCTCTCTTTCTCTCTCTTTCTCTCTCTCTCTCTCTCTCTCTCTCTCTCTCTCTCTCTCGCTCTCTCTGTCTCTGTGTTTCTCACAGAAAATGTCTCACTTTTTTAGTATAAATTTTTGCAAAACTTTTGGTAACGTTTTAAGGTACAACGATGATAGTTCAAGGGAAAGAAAAAATGTACCAGATTGCGTGTACAAAGCAAACATGAGATCTGGAGCATCCTCTTTTACTCCCGCAAGGCAGTATACTTTTTTTTACCTCGCCTCAAATGTTAAAAATATTGTTATATCTCCGGTTCATTTAAACGAAAAAATCAAAGTCATTGCAAAACTTTCTCCCAAAAGTGTTACGTCGATCGAGAAATTACTGTACATAGCTCTAGCGTAGTAGGAAAGACATTATACAACAAAATAAAATTTATATTGTAAGTAAGGACTAAATTTATATTTTTTCTTCATCTACTGGTTCATAAGTTGACTTTTCCTCATTTTGATCTAAACATCGGGTAAGCGACAATTTTCAAAATGACACTAAGTAATAGGAAGTGTTAAATACTGGTAATTAAAAGGTGTTCAATGATTATATCAATTTCCTTTTATTCTTTGCGTTATTCCAATGCGTTGAGACATTAAAAGAAAAGCAAAGCAAGATTGTTGAAAGAAAGGAAAGAAAAGAAGGAAAGAAAAGTAAGGACGAGCACGTAAGCTAATTCCATTCTCGCTTGCAAGGAAGATCTAAAAAACAAATAAGACAGAACACGCTAGTATCTGCATCGCAGAGGCGATAAAGAAAGCGAATAGAGAGGGAGGCGTCAAGCCAAGGCCACACGCAGATGTCTTTTTTTCTTCCACCGCTTCTTCTTCATCTTCTTCGTGCTGGTCCGGATCATTCTCCTCGATAGTATGTCTGAAGATATCGCACGCGTATTTTCTTCTCGGCATTGTGCGTGACCGTTGCAAAGGATGTTTCTTTTTTATACAATCTTCCTCTTTCAGGTGAACAATAGTAGTAATATTATAAACGGAATAATAGTTACGCGATTTTGTGCTTCCTGTATTGAATGTAACAGCTGTTGAAGAAAAACATTAGTTTCTACAATTTGAACATTGCTCCTATTAGGTTTATTGATTTGTGCAATTACACTGATTAAAAAACGGACACAGACATTCCATCGTTCAACGGTATCAAATTTATGTTCATCACAGTACATCGCCCTGTTTTGTTGAGCTAAAGAACAGCCGTGACCTAAGGAGTCTTTCGCGCGCTAATTCCTACCCTTCGACGACCTTCTTCATCCTCTCGCCTCTTCTTCCTCCGCTTCTTCGGCATTCCTCAAACCCTGAGCGGACTTTTCTGCAGCGCAATTTTGAACTGCAAAATTCTTGCATCGCATACAAGTAATTTACTCCATTTATTTATTATAGATTTTTTTACATAAATTGTCCTCGCACGACTAGTTTACATCAATAAGTAAGTCTAGTATGATCGGTAATATAGTTATCTAGTTGATAAAAAAACAAAGGTCAAATAGAAATCTGCATAGTTTAATTAGTTTACAACTTTAGTTTGTTACAAAGTATTCATAAAATATTTGACGAAAGTATAAAGCAGCAGGAAATGGCTATTAATTGTTTCACCGGCAAAGCTCTCCATTAGGTTAATTGTCCTGAAACCCATATGCAGCCATTTGTCTTTTTGTAGCAAAATTATGTGCAAATATATCCCTGCAGGGATCAGGGAGAAATAGGATTAAAAATACTTTGTTACTTCTTTTCGGTGAGCGACTTGACCGTTTTCTTCTTTTCCTTTACGTAATCTGCAGTATACTGTAGTCGATCCTTATCTTTGTTATTCAGTTCATTTGATCGTTTGGAGAATGATACAGGTTTGTCTAAACAAGAGTACAACAGCGTTACATTGATATACAGGTAGACTAAGGGTCAAACGTTCAGCGTGCGCACGCGCTTGTACGGTAGTCGCATAGAATCGAGTTACCGAGTACCTACCACTATAAATGAACTGAATTCACTCTCTTGCTAGCTCCTTTCACCACGCACCTAGTCACTTTGAGTGCACTGAGCAGCGCCGCTCGCTCAGAAATACTCGGAACTTTGCTTATACTGCTCTCTTATATTCTCTTGGAATTTCTCGAATTTTTTCAATATATCATGCTCTTAGGCTTGCGCATTCAGAATTTCTGTTAGCTATTAAACAATAGGTAAATATTGTTAATAACAAAATATTAAGTAAAAGAAACCTTCTTAAAAAAGACAAATGTTCCAAAGGAAGCGTTTTATAAATAAAGGACACTACCAAGACGAGTTAAAGTGAGTGTTTTCGCTTCGGTTCTCGCGTGAAACAGTCGATTGCGAGTTGAATGCTCTTTTCCGGGGAGAGAAAAACAAAGCAATTTTACGCTGCTCGAAATTCTTTACTCTACGGTCTTGTGCACGGTGCAACCAACAGGAAGAATAGCATGAAAAACGGCATATATTGCATGCGAAAAGTATGGCTACCAGCAACTCATCAAGACTTTAGCAAATCTGCACTTATTCAAGTATTTTTGCACATCTATTCAGATAAAAAAAAATGCTGGCTCATCCTTGTAGTGGATCATGAGCTGTGACTGCAAAGGTCTTAATAACCTAACGAGGAGAAATTTCCTCCTAATTGCATTATATTTAACACTACTACCGTTTTGCCTTACTCGGCTCAAGTTTTTTCTTTTATCTTTCTATTTGACAGAGGCCGCGGGTACTACTTGCTTCAAGTCACTCCATAAAAGAAATTTTACAAGTCTATATAGGTACACGGCCGAGAACAAAGTAGTACCTTGGTGTCATCTTTTCGACGGCTATATATAATAAGCAGTATAAACTATTTCCACGTTTATTTTTTTTCTACTGCGGGTGTTGGCTATTATAAGTTGTAACATTGAAACGGTATAATATATTATGGCAAGCAATAAGCTGAATGAAATTCGCTAAAATTTTACAAGAAACATTCTTTTTACATTAACAATTATAGAATACCAAATTTCACTCGTAAAAGTAAATAATTATTACCTTAGAAAAGCTTGCTTTATAATTTTATGCCCTAAGAATAGTAGTTTTCGGTACAAGTGCGAGATATAGTATATTATGTATGTACCTAGGTAAGGAAAATAAAGAATGTCCCAGATCGCATGTGACTTTGATAAGCATGCGATCTGAGGCATTCTTTGTTTTCTGCCGAAGTGCATGTACTATTTTTTGCCTAGCGAGACGTAAAGTATAACCTTTTCGATCGGCCGCCGGTCGAGAATGTTGTACTTTACGAGCGCTAGGCAAAAAAATGATTTTTAGCCTCCTGTGACGTTTGCGCACGAGTAAAGAGAGTGCGAAAAGTTTGCAGGAGGTTAAAATCAACTCTTGCATGTGTATTGAATAATATTTTATGCAACGACCGCGTTAAATGCCGATTTAGTGGACTCTTGCGTATGTAAAACAGCGCTTTACACACGGAGTTGCATAAAAAATGTAGTAGGAGACTTTTAAACAAGCTGCTTTGGTGACTTAATTTTTGAATATTAATAACGTTCCATGTTGAGTATAGTATAACAAGTTGCTATCGATCAGCATCTATGCGCGTCAGCGAGCAGAGTGGCGCAGTGGAAGCGTGCTGGGCCCATAACCCAGAGGTCCGTGGATCGAAACCACGCTCTGCTATGGATTGCACTTTTTTATTTTTTTATGTATAGGTAATAGGTACTAAAGAAGAAAATAAGTTAAATTAAATTTTTATCACAATTTTGAAAGTGACATTAATTATAGAACGACAAATTTTCAATTAAAATAATAATTTAATTAATTCATAAAAATTCAAATAAATTAATGCATCGGCTACAGCACTTGATGCATTCGGGTGTTACAAAACTTAATGCGCCAGAATCAGTCGATATTGTGCAACGACCAACGTTGTGTAAGTAAATAAAAGACTCCAGGAAGGAAGAGCGTATACTCTTATTCAGATTAAAATGCGATGATGCACCCCATACTGATTATAAATGCGAAAGAAGCTGGGTGCTTTCTAAAATAAATTAGTTCACTTTGGCGCCCTTGCGAACATTTGTGATCTTCCGTACACCAAAAGGAAATATTTTCAAAGCTTTTCTTCAAGGAGAAAGCAATTAGATTTTTGTATGAAAAAATTCTTTGAATCCGTCAGATAGAATGTCGAAAAATAAATTACAGTATAATTCTTATATTGTAAATAGTTATTAATTTAAACAGAGTATTAAAGTAATGCTGCCAACGTAATTCGGCGTGAAACAAATCGCACGATTTGAACCTTTCAAATCCGGCTTCCGATTTGGTAGCTACTCCAACCGGTTTCCAAGTTGGTACCTTCTTCAACCAGCTTCCGGGTCGGCACCTTGTTACTCCAGGTCGACGAAATATTCTAGAAATTTTGAGAATAGCGAGGTTAAACGGTAACGAAGATTCTTTGTGGCTAATCCGTATTAAAAAAGTCTCTCTCTCCAGTTTTTCCGAATCACTTGAATTAGCAAACCTTGCAGTAAGTTCGTAAGATAATGCAGCTACGTTTGTTAATTGTGCTTACGTAGGTGTACTTATGACCCATAGATACATCATATCGCAGTTTTATTAAAATTGTCAGAGCATACGAAATTTAAAAGGAAAAAGAGAAAAGAGCATCAAAAGAAGGATACGATTGTCGAGGTAAGGCATTATAATTAACTGTAGTTTGAGGTAGGAGATCGCATTGTTCGGAGCATTGTTTGGAGTCGGGTGGCGCGCTAATTACCCTAGCTTCAAAACCCAGTTCACGCACTGCTTTCTAGAGAAGATCAGACATAACAATTGCCTTTTTTTAAAACCCTCGCTCACGCGAGTAAACAATGTACCTACCTTTTCCTGCGCCGCTGTCCATTCCGTTCCTTCACTCTTAAATAAAGCATCTAATAATATTGCTCAAGAGGTTTAACATTTTTACGATATTTGACGGAAATGCGATATCTTGCAGATTTCACAGATGTGTAGTATTTCTTGCATTGATCAAGTATAATAAAAGGCTTCATAGTTAAGACGCCCGAAATCTTGCAAATATGTACAAAACAAAGGCGGCTAAAGTGTATCAAGAGTTTATGCTTGTACAGTAATCGCAAGTAACTCAGCTCCAGTATCGCAGTAGCTTCTCATTCTTCTATGTCTTTAAACTGTAGTGGCGGCAATAAATTGGAAGCCTGCCATTTTTCTATAAATCGACGGCTCAATTGTTTTAATTTTTTTTCATACCCTTATTTTACTGTAATACAGACACAATAAATAGCAGAAATTCCTTCTAAAATTTTGTACTAACCAACTCGATTGACAGATCAAATAAATTATTAATGTATAGTTCATTTCTCTATGCAAAAATGCAACTTCTTGACTATATCCTCAGTGCAATGCAAATCAACTTTGATTGTCACAGAAAGTCAAAATTCCCGCTCAAAATTGGCAATAGTGGTTTCGCTCTATATAAACAGACGCACTTTGTCTTGTTCAATAACCCAACCTCTCTCCTTCTCACTCTCTCATGGTCAGTTAAGGAGCTACTATCTTCCTTCTTCTCCTTCTTCCTTTTTCTTTGTGACTGCAGGCCACTCAACTACTCATATAATAAGGTCGTTCGAAGACAAAACAATCATCTTTGAGCATGTAGACTTCCGTCAGCAGAGTGATAATTAGAATTGGCCATATTTTAAGAATTACTAAACTTGCAGAAAATTGCTCCTAAAAACAATCTTGTCATTCCATCTCTCTGAGTCTCGTAGTGCGTGAAAATACCTAAGGGAGAAAGTACATAAATCTAAAGCTGAGTAGGCTTACTAGCCGAGCAGAGATGTTAGAATTCAACGCAAATTCCACTAGCAGACAGAAATAGAGGAGACCGCCCGATCGGATGCCGAAGTATGCACTGGTAGGCCTATACACATATCTAATCTCGTTCTCTACCGAGCATTGCTTATTACTTCACCTACACTGTCAAAATAGCTGCCTGCAACTAATTGTTGTAGCAGTATCATCTAGCATTGTAAGTAGCTTGTATACTAACAATCAAACCGTAAACTTTACTTTTGTTTATTGTAATCATCACACGTTGAAAAAGTATAATAAAATAAAAATAGATATTATAAATATAACACCGCGCGCGCGAGGAAAGAGTACGCAAGTGAAAAAAGCGCCTAACAGTTTGTTATGACTCCTTCTATCTTGTCTGTTGTTAATCGGTTCCTAATTGATCTTCAAAAACAAATATTCGAATAATCCAATAGACTAAATTAAAACAACTTTTCGTAATAACTTTTAATAAAACATAATCTACGATTAATAATAAAGACCTGAATATATTATAAACGTAACTTGTAAATTTCAGGGCAGTTTGTAGAAAGAAAAAATTCTGGTGTCAAAGCTGATCGCGACAAATACACTTCGACTTGGTGCACTTCCAAGAGCACACATCAATTTTGATTACGGTCATCTGATCAGCAAGAAGAACGTGAAAGACCAAAAGATCTTTGACCGTACGCGTACAACATTTTTCCAGGTTTCAGTTTTTCTGTTAAAAACCACAGAATAAGAATAAATACCTACATATTTATTAGTTATTTTTATTAATTGGATTGAAAAACTATATAGTTATAAATATGGAATTTCGAGTTTGATATTTTCTTCATTATTTAGAAATAAATTTTAGAAATAATCTTGTCTTATCTTGTTGCGGTATATGGTACCGAGAGGGAGACACGCTGTCTCCTATTCATATCGGCCATTTAGAAATAATCGCGTTACTGTAGAGAAATTTCGGCAGGTTTCGGTTTCGATTTCTAACTATGCTATATTCACAACTCATGGAAAAGTCAAATAGTGATAACAAAATGTTAAATAAAATCCGTGATTTAGGTCAAACTAATCTTGTACATACTCTTGTAGATTAAACATATACCGGTCTTCAACTCTATGTAAGTTCAAGTCTTCAAGTAAATACAATTTTTTTGAGCGATTGGAGTTTCAGAAGTGCATCGAACACTCTTACGTACAGTAAAATCCATCTTCATCAGATTTCAATCAACTTTGATCAATTTTCCATAAAATTAACAAATCTGGAACTACTTTTGATTATAACGTAGATAAATTAATTACATAGTTAGATGATATTTATTTGCGAGTTAGTAATCGAGTCTAGCTCATCAAATTCCATTTCAGTCAAGCTGTTTAAATGAATTGTAAACATCTATGTATCGTTGCATGAGTTTATTTAGATAATTATTCAAGACAGAATACCTCTACAGGACTCTAAAAAGTAATATTTTTTTTTAATGAAATTATTGAATATAAAAAAGTTATATTTTCTTTTCCTTGGATCGGGCGGATTCAGTAGATTCGTTTCGAAGATCCTTCGGAGGTTCCTTTGCTTTGGATCGATCTTGATTGCGAGAGCCAGAAAAGTTCAAAGTACCCCGCACTTGTCCGCTACCTTTATGCTCGCTTTTACTCGTTAAATTTGTTTCCAATCCGCCCTTTTTCAAAGCATCTGAAATGGCCCGCAAGAGAGCGTCGAGGGCACCTTGGACCGAGCTCTCGCCGAATAGGTCGACACTTAAGTTTCCACTGTACGAGCTCGTGCGTGAAGGTGCCTTTAAAATATTTCTCTTTGTTACTATTTTTTATCTATTGAGAAGATAAATTTCCAACTTACAGGTTCTTCGGATATTGGGACTGCTAGAGTTGTGGCAACAAAAAATATTACCAATGACAAGACTACCTTCATCATTCTAATAGATAGCTTCAATTTGTGAAAGATTTGGCGCGGAAATCAGTTAGTTATATAATATTTTTTTTTTTATTAATTACTATTGACTGAAGAAAAAGTGTAACTTACTTAATGAGCACTGGAACTGTTTAATGTACGACTCAAACTTTACAGAATGGAGTGCTAAGTCGTTAGTCTTATATACATCGTACTCGAATGAAAAGAATCCCCTCTATGGAAAGATGTTTCAATAGATTTGCATATTTATTTTTAATATACTTTTTAGCTTTTTTCTTGTTGTCATTAGTTCTGCGAAACCTCATTAACGTTATCTACATCCGCTAAGTAAAATTAAGTTTTCTTATGCTTCCTCACGCGAATGCTAAGTAATAAGTATTGTATTATTTCATTTTGGTAGCACTAATCGTTTAAATAACAAAGAAATTTAGTGGAAAAGTAATTTATTAAAAGTTTAAACATATAATTAAAAGTAGCTATAATTTTTATTATTTAAAATAAAATTCTTTATAAAGAAGAAATAATTGATTATAGGTCAATTAGGACAGAAGTAAATCATTATTATCATATTGGGATTTTACCTGAGGACGCTTTGTGCTTGTGGTTAGGATTAGCAGTAGGTATAGGGAATAAGTAGCTTTCTTTAAAAAAAATGTTGCTAAGTATTAATGCAAATTTATTAAAGGTAGGTATAAAGCCTGCAAAATGAACATTTTTTCAAAGGTAACGGGCTCTTAATTCTAGACATATCAGAAAATGAAGTGAATCTGACCAACTATACCAAGCAGCGCCAACCATTGAGCAATAATTCTACTTTTTAGTACCAGAGATTTCTCTGAAAAGGTAAAATCTAAATAATAATCAGCACATTTTATCTTCATAAATATAAATAAATTGCGCTAGAGCATTTGTTATTCAAATTGCCCAAAAGCGAACTTTTTGCCAAATTCGAATTTTTGTTCTATTCTTCATTCATTTCCGTAATATTCTGTACATTTCTGTACAAAAATATCCGGAAAAGTATTGAAAAGTGCAGTATAGAAAAGTAGAGCAAGATAGAGAAAAATAGCCAAGTACTTTAGTCGTAGGATGAAAATGTAAAAATGTTTTATCGTTTGTCCGTTTCTGACCATCTTTTAGATTTCAAAAGATTATTTAGTCTTAAAAACAATTATATTTAGCAGCAAACTTTGTGAAGGAAAAGAAAATTTTTCCAAGACTGTGAATTGTATAGTAGCTTACAAAAAATGATTCGAAATTAAATTGACCTCTTAAAATTTCGTGACATTCGGTGAGATTGGCACACTAGTTAAAAAATCCTAGATTTTCAATGAAATCCGTGTAAGGGAAAAAGAGAATGTTCTGCAATGTTAATAATGATAATTTTCAATGCAGTAAAAAAATAAAATAAAATAGATAAATGAAGAGGTAGATAGCAAGCCGATATGCTAATAAACCGCTGCGGGGAGTACTCTCGCGCTCGTGCTTGTTCGTTTTCGTCTTTTTTTGTCTTCTACCTCTCCTTCTTGGCTAATTCTTCCGCGTGCTTGCGATGAGCGCGCTCGAAAAGAGCGAAAGTGTTGAGTTGTTTGCAATTCTCGCTTACTCCAGTGTCCTCAATCTCGAGGATTCTGGATTTCAAGCTCAAAGTATCATCGGTCACGCTCGTAATCGCTCCTCGTGTGAGCGCCATATGATATATGTACACTCGGCGGCCTTTGATTCTGCTGGAACGTTTCAAATAATTGTAACGTTGCTTGAAAATATGTACATGTTAGACAAGGATGCAAAACTGTGCATCCTCGTCTAGCACCTAGAAATTTTCAAGCGACGTTGCAATTATTTGAAAAGTTCCAGCAGAATCAAAGGCCGCCGAGGGTA
>UXGC01001455.1:0-23014 GCA_900480045.1 Eurytoma adleriae | reverse complement strand
TTCACCATAAATTGACTATAACTGGTCAATAAAGAAGGCGATTGACCATAAATTGACCAATTTATGATTAATTTTCTTCCAGGGATGTTTGCTTTGAAAAGGTCACACGAGGCTAAAATCATCTTCTCATACATGTATAATCGAACTGTATTTTATGCAACGACGGCGTAAAGCGCTGATTACTAGGGCGAGAAACAGGTCTTTGCGCACAGAGTTGCATACAAAATTTATTAGTTATCGAATGTGCTAATAGCATATACGTAGCATGTATGCGATATACATGCTGTACATCATTAATGGAAGAAACTTATATGGATCAACAATTTTTTCATGTTTTTTATATAAGACATCTAATTATAAATCTTTAAATTTAAACTAAAATGAAAAATATCAAATCTAATAATCTAATAATAAAATAGCGACTAAAAAATGTTTAAACGATGCCTAATGCAAAATATTTTCGTCGTTCAGCTACATAAGACATTGCAAGCTTTTTGTTTTACAGTGATAAGGGAGCTAATGCAGTGCTGTCACGGCCGTACATCTGATTATTGGCTATTCCCAAGTATCAACTATCCTTGAAGCAAAACAACGCAAGATTCCAGAAAAGCTCGAAAAGCTCGGCAATTTAAAGAATAAACTGTTGTCGTCGCACGAGTGACGAAAAAAAGGAAATTGTTCAGAAAAGCGAAGCTCAGCTCGCAACTCACCCTCGAACCTCTCGAACAGCTTAAAGTCGAGCTTCTTAGGCTGCTGCTGCTGAGCAGCCGGTGCCCTTTGCTGGGGATCCCTGGTACCCTCGAGGCTGAGGTTGGCCACGTGCCTGAGCACCCTGGGCTCGCTCATGTGCCGCCTGATCGCGCTGGGCTTGAGCGACTGCAGGTTGGAGCCGAGCGAGGTGAGGCGCGAGGCTCGCGTTCCTGCAAGCAGCGGAGCACACCGCGACGTGTTGACATCAGCGGCTCGTAAACAACTGACCGAGCGCGTAACGCCCCCCGGGGCGTCGCTCGCAAATTCGCCATGCCGATACTCGGCCGTCAAGTCAGCGCGACAACAAAACTTACGCAGTTGAACGGGCGACGGCAGAGTGGACCGCTGGGTGTCGGTGTCGGACGGCTCCGGCTCGGCCGGGTCGGTGAACAGGCTGTCGCTCGAGGACTCCTGGCTGGACGGCGAGTGCGCGTCTCTGGAGGGCAGGGCGCTGCGGTTGACCCGGCGCCAGGAGTTCGTCACGAGCAGCATGGGGCTGCTCTCCGAGCCCGGCAGAATCTCGAAACCCGCCGGCTCGGCCCGTGGCTCCGCCAAAGTGGCCCCGTCCACCGGCCGCTCCGGAGCATCGAGCGGCGCATCCGAGCTGCTCTGCTCCGGCAACTTCTCCACCAGCACGAGGTTGATCTGCTCGGGATCCAGAGGAGGCTCCCGTTCGTCGCTCTGCTCCGCTTGGGACGGAGGCTCGGGCAGCTTTTCGCCACTCTGCTGTGCTTCTGGACCTGGTGGAGGCTTCTCGCTGGTCTGCTCCGGCTTCGGCGCAGGTCCGCGCAGCTTTGCGATGCTCCTGGACTTGGCTGGAGACTTGGCTGTCGGTACCGGTGCCGACTCCGCGCTAACGGCATGCTGCACCGAAGGAGGCGCCGGTGCTCGAGGCTGTATTCAAAAATATGCCATAATTACAGTGGAATCTTTAAGGAGTAATGTTAGAAACTCGAGATGAGAACAACATTGGATGATTTGCCATTAAACAATAATAATTCAACACCTGATTTATGTTTTGAATCGGACACGAAACAGCTGATTTAGCATTGTTTTCAAAACGATGTAAGAAAAAACATAATTATTTGATAATATGGTATACTATCAGCATCAAAATGATGACAAACCAACTGCAGTCTAACTTCTTGTATTGTATTTTTAATAAATTTTGTACAACTGAACAAAAGCTCTACGATACAAATAAATTAGCTTTGTCTCTCTTTATAATTTTAAAACCCCTATTAGCACTCCTATCGAATTACTACGGGCACTTTCCCTAAAATTATTTAAGTAATTACCTTAAAAATTTATCACCTGAAGCATCAGTTCTGATTTTATTCTGCAGGTATATATGAGCTTAACTATGAGAACGAAAAAAAATTGATATTTAAGGTTATTTTTATCCTTTATTCGATGAATTGAATACATATATATTATTACAAAAACAAAAGCTATATAGTTTCAAAATATGTCACGTAATAAAATAATAATATACCTACTTAAAATACTATTAACCACCAATTACTGAGTACTTAGACATACTGACAGAAAGTTTGAATCGATAGTATAAAATAACTAATTTTATGCATAATAAAACAATAACCCTAGTAGAAATACCTAGGGATTTAACGGGAAATGGGTAAAATCTTATCGGATTCTGGTAGGGATCTGATCAGGAGCAGGGGACGTATATGCTCCATCTGATTTCTACTAGGGAAAATTAATAAAAAGAAATGCAAACGATCAATATAACGTAAATTAAAAAAGTTTCAGAATTTTTCGAAACAGTACACAATTTTGATATAAATTTATACGGGACTGGACCAATGCTAGTTATCAGCGCTTTTCGCGTCATATGTCGATTCTTGCTCATTTCCAAACTCAATTTAGCTTTGACCTATGAGGCGATTTTCATACGAAATAGTACAAATGAATTGCCAATGAATGTGTAACATCATCGAAATGTACATATGTATCATCGTCGAAGTACTCATTAATATTACGATGCTTCTGCCAGCTAGTGTGCCGACAGTCGGCAAACATATAACTTTCTCTTCGTTTGCGAACTATACGTTTGCATATTATCAATATATTGACTGTTTAGCGGGATTTTCAATTATCTTCTTTCTCGTAATGTAGTACCGTGAGCTTTACCGTTAATCTTTCAGTCATTTTATTTCTTTTCTTCTTCCAAAAAACAAAACCATGATCTGAATGTCCACGCATAATATTCTAATATTTAATTTAAGATTAAAATTGGTGTCGTTTTAATTCAATCACTGAAATGATGTTACAGAAAGAGTCTATACAAACATTAAAGTAGTATTATTATTATATACATATATCCTGCTCTACTTTTGGTAAAAACTTTGCAAGTAGGGTATAAATTAATTATATATACTGAAGCAGCATAGATTTGAGCACCCATTAATAATAACAGTCGACATCCAATATCCTACATGAAACATTCAATTGGAATCACAAGGGTTATACTTCCCAATTATTTGCCAGGATATCTGCATTCTGCAGTATGTTATTTTTCGTTAAGCAGGCACGATTTCCGCGGGTTTTCGCCCTAAAAATAGGGCCTAAAGTTAGTTTTTTCCTACCAGCGAGCAAAAAACATTCAAAAGCGGACGCAAAAGTCCAATTTTAGTTCGCTCTCTTTTTTGAGCAATATTTATGTATGTACGAATAATTAATTATTATTAGAAATGATGTACAATTGAAAAAATCAAAGAAATTTTGTACGAAATAATCTATGTTAAATTCTGTTAGTAACTTTTAATGAATTTTCAATTGCACATCATTTTTGAGCCAATAAAGATTTTTTAATCTAATAAGTTTTAAAGTGTAGGTTTTGTGCTAACCTTTATATTCATTTTTTACGCATACTTGTATGACCTTTAGTTCCAGAGAAATCGACTTTTGCAAAAGCATATTTCCGTTAGATTTTTTTTAAATGTCTCCTGTTTTCGTTACTAGGCTCCATTAAAAAAATCCCGAGACACGGATCAATTATTTTTTACCAAAGAATCATTTTACAAAGTTTGAACGAAATCCAGGACCTGCAACCTTGGTCATCTCCTTGTTAAAGCAAAAAGTTGGCGGAAGTAGAGATTAGCAGAGATTATAGTATAAGAGGTCCTATCATGAAATCATGTAGACAATGTAGGACATGATTTCGTGAAGTAGCACTTGAAGTAAAATTCTTTTCCTAATTACTGCAGTGTTTTATATTATACCATTTTGTCTGCCAAAATATTCCATAAACAGTCGTCGATTTAATCTAAACTAAAAATGTTTTCAAAATAATCGATAAAGTACTTCACTTTTTTCTAACTTTTGTTACTTTTTCTGCTTCAAATTGTATATATATAATGAATTAGTAATGAATTTATTTTAATTTTGAAGTGGTACCACATTTACTGTTGCAATTATTACCATGATATTTTGTTAGCCGCAAAATTATTCCAGCTGACCTGGAGGCGAATCCTATTTATAGGTATCATGATATTGCTCGGTATTACAGTCTTTATTTTTAAGGGCGTGCAAGCTCTATATTCATTCCAAAAAAATGTATAAAAATGCTGTACCCAGAAAATTTAGTATCAGAAACATTATAACAGCATTTTAAACAAAGTAACGGTATGTTTTCTTAATTTTCTTAATTCAAAATTAAAACAAGAAGTACATTCAAAATGTGCCAAAGATATGCGTTCAAAATTGTCAGCTGTTCGTCTTTCCTTTTCCTAAAAATAGCCAAACTAAATAAAATGTGAAATTAATTTAAATGTAACGAATAATGTTTAAATTAAATGTATAAATCATGTATAAATTAAACGTGCACGAAATTGGAGATCCCGAAATTGTCCTATTGCACACGATGAACACACGTCCGCACGGAAGTGTACGGCGGATATAGGTCACGAGCGAAAGGAGAGGTGCAAAAGTCGCGACGCGACTCGCGGCAGGTGCAGGTGTGCGCACAGTGATACCTTGGAGGCGGGGCGCACCGGCGGCCTCGGAGCGGGCCTCTTCGCAGGGGTGGTCGCGGCAACGCGGGGCTTGACCGCGCCGACTTCGCCGCTGGCCGTGGCCGCGCCAGCGCCTCTGGGCTTGGCGGCCGGGGGCGTCTGCTGCTGGCGGGGCGCAGCCGATGGCTGCTCGGGCTCGAGGAGGCCCGCGGCATCCCTGGAGTTGCGCTGCCTGCGCCGGCCGTCGGTGCTCGGCAGGTTGCCCATATCCGGGCCAGCGAGCCCCGCGGCATCAACTGCACGTCGTCGCACCGGGGCGATCCACCTGCCAGCGGTACAGCAGTGCCATGCTTAGACTGGAGGGAAAGGGGGTGCGAGGGTGTGTGTGTGGGAGGGAGCATCGAGTGCGTTCCTCCCGTCGCTGAAAGCCGGGAGTCGCCGCCGCGACTGCGCTCTCCTTCCCTCTCGCGCCCCCACTCGCACCTCGCTAAGGAGACACCCTGATGGATTATTACACCTGCAGTAAGATGCGCTTTCTAGTTTCGATTGAGGCGAGAGACTCGGCAATTGTCAATGATAATTGCTTGGAAATCGATTATTTATTTTTTATGTATCCTGTAAATTTGAATTACAGTAGCATTTCTGATTTCACATGTGAATAGTCACAATTTCAAAGTCAAAAGTATTCGTCTAATTATCCTAGTAGGATACTTTTAACGTATAGAATAAATATAACACTATAGACGTCACAATTTACTAAATCAGAGTTATACATATATAGGGTAAAATTGTTGTATTTTTCTAAAAATTAATACCAAATTTTGTTCTCCTTAATAAGTGGAGTAAATTGAAAAAGGTATAAGCGATATAAGAAATTTTAAATATTAATTTAAAATTTGAAATTTTAGTATTATTTTTTAAGGGGGTCCGTCACCATTAACGGGATGTCAAACCCTCTTGTAGGAATCTGCATTACCGACATGAGGATTTTATTTACTATTTAAAAATCAAAATCATTTTTCGAAATTCGGCCAACGTACTGCCCTCCGTAATTATGCAAGAAAACTGTAAAAAAAAATTCAGCCAATTACATTTAAAAATGGCTTCAGGAAATTGTTTAAAAATTGTTCGTATCGCTTTACGAAATTATTTGAAAAATTTTAAAACAATATTCTGAAGGCATTTGTAAATGGAATTGGCTGAAAATTTTTTTGCAGCTTCCTTACACACTTATGGAGGGTAGTACGTTGGTCGAATTTTGAAAAATGATTTTCATTTTTAAATAATAAGTAAAATGCTTATGCCGATAATGCAGATTCCTACAAAAGGATTGGGAATCTGCTGTACCGGCTTCGAGATTTACTTCGGTTATTCAAAATCAAAACAAATTTTCGAAAAAATCGCTCTTTATTGCCCCCCCCCCGCATTCTTTCTTTTTATTTTATTGGCCGTGGGTCGCTTAAATGCGACTCCGATATGCCACCATTCAGATTTGTTGCCATATAGGACTTTTAGTTTTAATATATAGTGATAACTGCTATTTTGGAGCTCGATCGTGCTGGCCTGTTGTGGGTCCCGGCGACTCGGTCAGCGGCAGACGGACCCCAGGCGCATCGAGAGCTCCCAGTTACCACCCGCAGTTCAGGGAACGATTTTACTGACTCTGGCGAGTTTTTCAGTTGTTAAGTGAAAAATCGCCGAGGCCGGGAATCGAACCCGGGACCACTTGGGCAGCATTGGCTTGGCAGGCCCTCCTGCATTGATACAAAGAATGTCTGGTTTCAATTTCAAATCATTCCGTTCAGAACTATAACGTTTATGCGTAATATTTACAAATTTTTGAAACATTTTTAAAAAAATTCTTATACTTTTTAAAAATCAAGGACACAATAACTTTTTATCAAAATAAAAAGTTAGCGTGTGAGCGATAACTTTTATGATAAAAATTGAAAGAAAAAGTAACTGAGGATTGATGTTACGCGGAAATGAAGCTCAAGCACCGGAAGTTAATGTATGTACCCTGAAACATATATGTAGCTTTTAAATTTTTCTTTTTATTTTTCAGTACTTTTTGTGGAATCGACTATTAATTGCAACTGTCGATAATAATCTAAAAAAAGAATAAAAGTATGTAAGTTTTGTAGAGTCGTCACTTCAAAATTAGGAAACAACTTTGAACCAGAGGTTACCTATTCTGTAAGCGTGTCAGATCTTCTCTTAGAAACGTTCTGATTGGTTATATTCTATTGCACCTATCTTCGAGTCACGCATATTATGTATGTATGCCTGTGGAGTGTGGACTGCCCGTGGACTGTGGTACGAAATAGTTTTGCAGTAATTGAGTAATCGTCATATCACTACGTAAGTTACAGTGGGTCGACGAACAGTGTGGCAACCTATCGGAAGTTCGCCATTAATAGGAATACACTTCGAGCATATCGGTATATCTATATCTATCGTGGGTCATATATTATATTCATACATATATCTATACGAATACTGCGTATAAACCGGAAATGGTCCTATTAATGGCGGAGCCAATCAGCAAAGATGAACACTTCTACCATGCTGTTCCTCGACCCACTGTAACGTAATAAGTATACTGCTGGCGCTCCTTGCGGCTTCAATAGTGAACTAAAAAGAGAGTTGCTTTTTGCTTACTTGCAGCTTGCTTAAATTATATATAATAAATAAATAAATATGTATTTTTAAATCCTGAAAGAAAAACTGAAAATGGACTAAAATTAGCAACAAATAAAGTGACATAATGGTATTACGTGAGTGTCCACAATTTTAGTAGTAAAAATTAAAATCTAGAAATTATTTTTTTTTAAATGTGTAATATGCTTCGAATAGCTGGAAAAGTGTACAAACAATATAACTACAGAACCGTTGATTTTATGTGGGAAAAGAAATAAATAAGTTTACATACTGCACATACAATACATCATAGTGAATAAAATAAAAAAATTTTTATGAATATAAAAATGTATGATTTTGATTTGATATATTTTGATGTGTATGCATTTTGTAATGTTGACTTTTTGATTATATTGAAAGAATCTAGTTTCAAGAAATTATTGAATTAATGAAGAAAATTTCTGTCTTCGATTAAAAGATTATTCTTTGATAATTAAACAATATACTAACATAAAAACATAATTCCTTCGTAATTTAAATTTGTCAAAGTAACTAAATCGATAAAATATAGTTTCAGAGCGAAAATAAAGGTTTAAATGCGACTTGCAATTGTCCAGTGTAACAGTATTAAGTATAATATTAAACGACTGCAAGCACTCATAATAAGGACTCAAGTGACAGTCAGCCTGAGTCAGGTCTCGACTGGAATCGGAATGGATCATCGCGAGTAGTTGACCGCATGCGCCGCAGGAGGCGCGGGCAATCCACTATCTAGAAGGAGAACGGTCTACTCTTCTTAGAACTGCTCAAGCCGCTGGCGGGGGTTGTTGACTCGCGTTATCTGCGTGTCTTTCTAGTTTCTCGTCGGGCGCAGGAAAAAAAGTGTCGAAGTGGACAAAGAGAGACGTCGGGGGAAAAAAAAGCGTGCAATCAGGTGAATGATGAGCGGCAGAGCAAGGGGCCGGTCATCAGGAGACTGCGAGCAGGAAAGCGGCCTGGAAAAGGTGGGTAAAGCGGGCTCGACTTTGAGCGGCGGGTCGCGGGAAGGCTGCGCTCGTGCTGCTCTCCGCAGTCAGCGCCGACATTTCCTCTCCGCGCGGCGCCAGCCGCGCATCGGCCACTCCGCCAGGCTCGGGCTCGGCCAGGCCGCGGCCCCCACGCAGCAGTGCATCGCAACTTTTGGCGGCAGCGCGAGGCGCACCGCGCACGCACGGCCAGCAGTAGGGCCAGCAGTAGGGCCAGCAGCCTCCTCGCCCCGACGGCAGCCCTCGGCCGGACCTCCCCGTGCGTATACAGCCCGCGAGCCCACGGAGTAGGCGCACAAAGCGTCTGGCACGATGCGCCGCGCCCGTGCGTAATGCGACCTTCTCCCGGTTCCCGCGCAACGCTGCCCCGTCGCGACTGCTCGCGAGCGCCGCGCGAGCCCCCCGGAGGACCGCTGCGTGTGTGCGCTGGGACGACTCACGGCGAGGCCCCCCGCGCCTCCTCTACGTAACGCGGGCTTCGCGCTCGACAGTCGCTCCTCGAGTCGCCCCGGAGCCGTCGCTCGTCCCGACACCCGGTCGCCACTGCCGTCCCTCAACAAACTCGTTTACGCCGTTTACGGAAAGAGGGGACACCTCCATATTTATTCGCGCAACTTCAACATGCACTCCCTGCGCTGCTCCCGCCTTAGGTGCACGCCGCTTTGACTTGCGAGATAAACGAGTGCAACGACTTTTTGCGCAGTAGTCAGATTTTTTAGAGCATCGGCCGCCTCCTTTTTTTTCGGTGGCGCATTTCGAGGGCCTGTGCGCTCTCTTTTCCCTTCCTCCGACGCTCTGACACTTGTTTTTGCATTTTGTTTGCTTTTGCCTTATCCACTTGGCAACTGCTTCAATCCTCGTAAATATGTACACTTAATTTAACCTCAAAACTCGCTTTTAAACGTTAATCTTGCTTGCTTTCAGGAGGTCTGAATCAGAGGTACCAGTAACGTTTGTATCTAAAAGTTTCTGAAGATTTTATTCAACATGTGCGAGCAAACAGAAATCAACTATTTGGACGGAGATGTGGTGTGGGTTAAGTTGAGATCATATTGGTGGCCAGGGCAAGTTGTTGGTTTGGACAAGCTACCCGACGATATACAAGCAGAATTTCAGAAGAAACCGATAATAGCTGCTGTAAAGTTTTTTCAAGAAGATTCCTTGTAAGTTAATTTTACAATTCAAGCAAGTATGCGATTTATCTTGATATTTTTTTCACGCTTCTTTTTCTTTTAGTGAATTTGTAAAAAATTATCAGCAGATTTATAAATATAACTGTACACAAAAAGAAGATTTTATTAGAAAGGGTTTAGGTATGCATATAATTTTCAATTTAATTAATTTTTTTAATGTATATCTAGTTAATTTCCATATTGTTTTTTTTGTTTTTTTTTTCAGATAAATATAGAATAAAGAGTAGAGATGGTTCTAATTACATGGATAAGTTTCCAGAAGATGTTAAAACAGCTGAGATATTGACAAATGGAGACCCAGATATAATATTAAGTGAAAAGTTTAGTCCAGAAGAGAAACCTGATATTTCTGGATTATTTGGAGAAAAGAAGGTTCCAAAGAAAAAGCGCAATCGAGATGATTCAAACAGAAAGAGCGACAATGCTAGAAGAAAAATTACCCATCCAAGATTTGTACAAGAAAGTGACCACGAAGTGCGAATCAGGCAACAAACCACAAACGTACCTTCATCTTCCAGAACTGGATCTTCTTATCCTTGTCATGTGTGTGGATTCACGGTAACTCGTGTCAATGTTGCAATGTTGCACTTAAAAAACCACATATTAAATAATGAAACTGCTGATACAATAAAAACAAAAGTAAAGAATAATTCCTACTCAAAGTCAAAACAAATCAGTTCAGATTCACCTAAAAGAAAATATGTAAAAAAATCAGTGCCTGCTAAAAATAAAAGTGATACAGAACCTGTTAAGCGAAAATATAATAAGCAGAATGACAAACCAAATAAAAAGAAAAAATCTGATCCAGAATTAAAAGAAAAACTTCTTGCTGATTGGACTGGGGATTCTGATGAAGATGATCCTTCAAGTGTAGAAAAGCAAGAATATCCAAATTCTTTTGATGAATCAAGTATAAATCAATCCAGCATGAAAAGCACAGATGAAACTAAATCTTACATAGATAATTCCAGTAAAGACAATTCAGAATCTATGGATCTTCTTCAAGAATCTGATAAATTGTTACAAGAAACTGATAGTTTCTCTAAATTTTCTTTATTAAAAGATGTGACAAGTGAAGAAACAAAATTAAATTTAGACCAAAGTGAAATGGAAAAGTCAAACAATTTAAAATCTCCTAAAAAAAGTAAAGATTCTTTTCATTTTAAGAAAACAGGTGTTGAACAACCTCTTTTAAAAGAAAAAAATGATCAAGAAAAAGCTCTTTTGTCTCGATTTGATTTTCATGAAGATGACATTCCTGAACCAAGTATATCTCCTGTAAGAAAAGGTGCTAGAGGTTTGGGATTAAAAAAGGAAATAATTAAAGAATTTGAAATGCAACAAGCTTTAAAAAATGACGAAGAAAAAGAATTAAAAATTAATCCAGTAAGTGAAAGTAATGAACATAATGAAATTGGTGAAGAAATTGAAAAAAGTGAGACAAACATTGAGAATGATAAAAGATTTGATAAAAATGATGAAGTTTGTGAAACTCAAGTTGAAATTGTAGAAATATTTGAAGTTGAGAAAGAAGATGAAAAAGAGATTGAAAATGAAATGTTTCAGTTACCAAATGAAAAAATTAGTCATACAGATGTAGAAATGGCTACTGATCAAGAGGAAAAAATGGAAATTGACAGCAAAATTGTAAAAGAAGAAAATCAGAAAGTCGAAAAACTACAAATCGAAAATGAAAAAATAGCTGAAATAATTCATAAATCACCCACTAAAAAAGCATTATTTGAAAAAGAAGAAACTAATGCGGATGAGAAAGCACATGTAGCACCTACTGATAAAGAATTAAGCACTGATAATTTATTAAATATTATGGAGGAGGATTTTTCTACTACAAGTACTTCTACAACTAAGAAGTCAGCCATTGAAGAAAAAGATAAAGCTATTTTACCAGTTGCATTAAATTTTGATCTTCAAAACAATTCTGACAATTATTCTTCTCAAGATGAAGATAAAAATACAGCTTTTCGTGATGATTTAAACTCCAATGTCAAAAAACGTCGTGGGAGACCTAGAAAGAATAGAGTAAATTCTGAAGAACTTTTAAGTGACAATGAACATTTAAAATTTGACGATTCTCGTAAAACAAAAGGTAGTATGGGGTCCGACAGAAAAACCTCAGAATCTGATTCAGATCGTTCAAGCTCTGACAAAAAAAGAAAGTCAAATAAAAAATCTGAATTACCTGTACATTTACAAAATGTTGATAATAAATTATCAAAAAATGATGAAAGTTTGTTAGAAAGTGATGATAAGTCTTTGCAAGAAATCAAGAGTAAAAGAAAGGATAAACAATTAGAAAAATCTAATGACATTAATAAAGTTGAAAATTTAAAATCTCCTTTATTTGATAATGTAGAATTTGACTTTGCTGCTGATATACCAGAATTAAAAGAAAGTGTTAAGGAATCAAATAATTTAGACACTCAAGATGCTGCTGACCGAAGTATCAATGACATAGGTGAAAATAATGCTTGTTTGGACAATTTAAACAAAAATGAGAAATCTGATATTTTTGTAAATAACGATAACTCTTCGAAAGAGCAAAAGAGTACTATAGAAGATGAAGTACTTGAAAAAGATCAGAATTCAGATGTTGACCAATTGCGACCAAAAAAATTTCAGATTAAAAAGTTTGAACTTAACAAAACTGATTCTACTAACGAAGTTTCAAGTGGAAATACATATGACTCAGAAATTACTAATAAATTAACAAGTGCAGAAGTTATTGAGAAAAATGAAACTACAGAAGTAAAAAGAGATAATCAAGAAGACTTGGAAAATGTTACTGTTACTACTGAAAAGTTGAAAAGTCCTTGCTTAGTTGAATGTTCAGATCAAGATACTGCTGAAAAGGTAAAAAGTCCATTGAAAGTTGAATGTACAGTGCAAGATACTGTTGAAAAGGTAAAAAGTCCATTGAAAGTTGAATGTACAGTGCAAGATACTGTTGAAAAGGTAACAAGTCCATTGAAAGTTGAATGTACAGTGCAAGATACTGTTGAAAAGGTAAAAAGTCCATTGAAAGTTGAATGTTCAGTGCAAGATACTGTTGAAAAGGTAACAAGTCCATTGAAAGTTGAAAGTACAGAGCAAGATGCAGCTGTATCCTCAGAATTTTTACCTATGAAGGAAAAAAGTAAAAATAGTCAGTGTGATGAACTTCCACAAAATGAATTTGACAAAACAAATGTTGAAGATGAATTAGTATCGGCAAGTAATAACAAGATACAAATTTTGGATGCAAATGATACTTCTATAAAAGAAATACAAACTCCGAGTTCAAATCAAGAGCCAAATATTGTCAATTTTTCAATGGTTGATGGTTTTGATAACATTCAAGTAGTAACAGCTAATGACAACCTTAATTTAAAATCTAGTGAAGGGATTTCTTGTGACATAAATAATGACAATACCTCTAAATTATCAAATGATAACAAAACTGCTGAAAAAAATAATTTGTTACTTAGTGCAGAAATTCCAGTTTCAAAAAGTAACGAAAATTTGAAAAATTTAAATGAATCAAATTCGTCTGTCTCAACAGTCCCAGCAGCAGAAGTTAAAGTTACTGTTCCAGTGAAAAAAAGAGAAAAACCTAGAATAATTGAGAATGTCGCATTAAAAGAGCCTATGATTTTAAAGACTAAATTAATGGAAAAACATTCAGGAAAAATTGGAAAACATAAGTTAGAAAGTGATAATTTAAAATTAAATGAATTAAAGAATTTTCCAAAGGCAAAAGTTATGAAAATAGAATTTATGGGATCCACCAGTAAAAATAAACCATTAATTGCAAGTGGAAATCAAAATATTCTGACGAAAAAGGTAATAAAAACAATAAAAGAAGATAACCCTGTTGTGTCACCAGTAGCAGATGTTAGAAATGATCAAGTTATAACCTCTTTGCCTAAAAGCCTGTCTGAAGTGCAGAACACTGAAAAATGTATACAGCAAAGTTCTCAAAGTCTTGTTGATATGGAGTTAGATATAAATTCTATGCCTTTTATTTTAAGTGAAGACGTGTTAACACCAGAGAGTATTGAACAAATGCCTGTTGTAATATCTTCTGTAATACCAGCCTCCAGTACAGTTGCAACTATTGCATCAACATCAACAACATCGATATCGTCCACAAAGCAAATTGTAAGTACAAATCAAGCTATAGGATCACCAAAAGAAATTAATGAAGTAGCCCTAAAGAAAAAGAGTGGCACACCTGCTATTTTAAAAAGTAAAAGCAAGGGAAAGCCAACAATTACAAGCATTAAAACGATTGTACCACCTCTGAGTTCTGCAGCATATAAAGCTGGCTGCAAAATAAAGACCCCAATAACATGTAAAAAACCTCCAGGAACATCATATGTAATTGTATCTGGACAGCAGCAAGCTTACAGTACACATCAAAAAGTAGCAATTCCTACTAGCAAAGGTTCAGGAAATGCTCAAATAGTTCAACAAGGTGGCAAAGTAGTAATTTTATCGTCCCCACAATCCGATCAGCCAGGACAAAAGATGCTTCCCTTGAATATTTCTAAGGCATTGAGTAGTGGAAAAATACAAAGAATCATAACTACTAAACAGGGTCATTCATCTTTAACAGCAGTTGGCTCACCAAATATCATAAGCTCAAAAACTTTAAACGCTTCTAAAAGTAGTGATTCGTCTCCAACCACAAGTCCGAAAGTAGTTGGTCAAAAAATCTTAAATCAACAATTAATACCATCAAAAAGTGTTTTAACTCAAATACCTGGAACAATTGGAAAGTCCACTGTACTTGGATCACTACCTCAAAGTATTCTTACAAAAGATGTTATTTATACACCTTTAAATACTGCAACTTTGGGAGGAAAAACCATTATTAGTCCAAAAACTCTTGTTAAGAGTTTTTCTACACAATCTTTAGGTACATCTAAAAATATTATAACAACACCAATAACTACATCAATTGCTGGTAAAACAATTATAAACTCACAAGGATTAGTTACAAGAGCAACTGTTTTAACACCAATAACTGGTTCTCAAGTAAAAGCTTTGGCTGCAAAAAATACAAAGGGAAATAAAGTACAGCAAGGTGCTCAACGTAAAGTACAAATAACAGTTCCAAAAAATCAAACGATACCAGTTTCTCCCTCTTCAGCCCGAAGTGCTGTAAATGTAAAAGGCAGCAATGCAGCTTTCTTACAAAATTCAGAATTGAAAACCGTTGCACTGAATAAGAAGGTAATTTCTAAACCAATTTCTCAAACAGTCAAGAAACAAATCGTTACATCAGTTCTATCACCTTCTGGTGTTCTGCATGTACATCAAAAAAGTAAATTACCTTCAACAAGTGTAGAAGGAAAATCAGTTGCCCACAAAAATGCTACACAAACTATAAAGTTGCAAAAAATAATCACAGACAAAGACGATGTGGAATTAAAATCAGGAGTAAGCAGTGAAATTTTGGTTCAAAATGTAAAAGTAGAGGATCAAGCAAACCAAACAAAAGCAGCTTTAAAAATTGAGAAAAATGTCCAAAAGAATTCTCAAAAACGAATTTCAAATGTTAAAAGCTCAGTAGTAGCTTCTGAATCAGTTTTAAGCGCTCCAGATTTAAAAATCCCATCTTTAGAATCAAGCACTCATGACAAGATGCCAAAGAAAGAGGAAATTCCAGAGCAAATAAATCCAAAGGTAGATGTTGCCTCCTCCATTGCTCAAGTTGCAGCTGTTGAGACAGAAAAAACAGAAGAACCTAAAGTTTCTGCACAAGCTCAAATCATGGCATTACCAACTGAAAGTAGTGATGGCACGCAAACATATGTATTGCTTACGGTTGATGAGCAAGGCCGCATTATTCCTTTAGATAATTTCGATGGAAGTAAAACACTGTACATTGATCCCAGTTCACTAAATGAATCTGGAAACATGGATAACATTGTTTTACAAATTGACAATGGCTCTCTGACAAATATTCAGCCTGTAACTTCAACAGAACAAACTGAATCAGCAATAATGCAAAGTTTACCAACTTCTGAGGTAGGGCAAAGGTCAAATCAAGATATTTTAGCTGCAGCATTGGCCAACACAGATTTTCAGCATGAAGTTAATGTTGCAGAAGTTGCTGGCTCAAATGCTATGACCAGTTTAACTCAAACAAGCTTGATTAATCAAACAATTTTACAGTCAACAATAATACCACCTACAGAGCCAATATCTTCTCCATTAGTGTTGGAAACTTCTTTGACCTTAGGTCAACCGATAATGACACCACTAGAAGTACCAAGTAATGTGTCAATTCAGCCTGAGTTAGCATCGGTCACTCCCAACATGTCAGCTAGAAGAGTTAGTCAAAATGCTTTATACATTGCAATGGAAGAATCTTTACCAATTTCAAATAATTCAATGCCAGAAATTGAAGAAACAGAGATAAAAAATATCACAGAAACTGACTTAAATGAAAAAAAATCAGATAAATCGTCAGAAATGGATATCTCATACTCTATTTCAGTGTGTGAAGGAAATTATGATAAAAAAGAAATTGATACACCTTCTTTGCCAATGATAGACGAAAGCTTTAGCGCAAACAGTGGTTTTGATTCTACAAATGCCTCTGTTGTGCAAGATAATTTAAAGAGTTATGTCACAAAAACTTCTGAAGAACTAATAGAAGATCTTACTGGAACTGACTCGTTACAGGTAATGTAAAATATTTAACAAATGAAATTGCATTTACTCTGTTGCCTAGGCTATAATGACTGTTTTTATTTTACAGGAAAGTAGTGAAAGGACTACAGTGGAGAGTGTCTCCAACGAAAAAAGTTGCTCCGAGATGCAAGAGCTAATTTTTGAAAGCTCCAAAGAAGAAGAAATTCTGCAAAAGAATCAAGAGGACGAATGCGTTTCGACGGAAGAATGTGCGACTACTGAAGCAAGCGAAAATGTCGAAAGTTCAGAAGAAAGAACCAATGAAAAACTGACAAGTTGTGAAGCGAATAGAGAAGAATTGTGCAATTCATCGATAGAATCGATCATGGAGGTAGAGTCTTCGCAGGAGGTCAGACTCGAGGAGCAGAAAGAACAGAAAGATCAGCCGGAGCAGATCGCTGTACCAGTCGAGAGTGGCGGTGATGACAAAGAGCAGGCAAATTTGTGTCAAACGTCGGAGGATTGTCAAAGCAGGTCCGATGGAGTGCAGGATATTAAAATAAATTTTGAAGATAGCGAAGAGGCTCCATCTCAGTCTTACGAGGAGTTTGTTTCCGCAACGAGCGACATTGCTGAAGTTCCTAGTCAATCTGCCAAGTCTGAAAGCTCTCAAGAAGCTACAGAGGGGCCACTCTCGGAAGAGCCTCCAAGCCAGTCTTATGGAGATTTAAAGCAAATCGACGCCCCGAGCCAGTCTTTCAATTGCGAAATGCTGAATGAGGACAAGAGTGCCAGCATGGACGATCCGAACTTCCCAACGCAAAGCTTCGAAGTGGAGAAAATGGAAAATTTTGAAGAGAATATGGAAAACGACACGGAAAGAAGCGAGGAAGGAAATATCCCCTCGCAATCGAACGACGTCGGGGAAGGCGAGGGAATAGGCACCTCGAGCGGCCACTGTGCTCTGAACGAGGATGAAACCGCCAGTTCGTCGTACGTACCTGAAACTCCCGAGAATCAGGAGAGGGATCAGGACCAAGAGAGCGCTATCAGCACGTCGTCGTACGAAATACCTCCGTGCGAAGAGCTGAACATAGCCTCCTCGAGTGTGATCCCGGACACGTCGGTGCACTCGGAGCTCTCGGAGCACTCAAACATCCACAACAACGGCGTCCCCGAGATCCCCACTTCCTCGTACAGCCTCAACAGCCTGAATAGCCTGAACAGCCTGAACAATCCAGACTCGAGCTCGACGCACATCGACGCAGTGCCAACCTCAAGCTACGAGGACCAGATAGTACTAGAGCAGAACGTCTCGACCTCGTACCAGGTGTCGCTGGCCCAGCTCGAGGAGTCCAGCTCCCAAAACTACGTGACCGACAGCTCCGAGGAGAGGAACGAGCCGACGAGCTATTACGCTCACCATCAGGACGTCAGCGAGAGCTACTACGAGAACGTGTGTAAGGAGTCGAGCCCCCGGCTGGAGGCCGAGGAGGCGCAGCCCAGCTTCTACGGCAGCAACCCGTCGGACGAGACGTCGGAAGCGTCGCAGAGCTACTTCAACCAGGAGGCGACGCAGAGCTACGGCGAGCACGAGATCTCGCCGAGCTTCTACGATCCTCGCACGGAAGCAGAGGCCACTCAGAGCTTTTACTCGTCGGCGGCGGCGGCCGCCTCGGCCTCGTCCCAGAGCCCCTTCTACCAGGATGCAGCGCACGAGCAGCGGCTCGTCCAAGGAGGTGAAGCCACTCCGACTGACTACACCGACCGATACTCCGTAGACTACGCTTCAGTAAGCTCGCCGCTCGACAGGCACGACCTCGTCGAAAGTTCGGTACCTGCGAGGTCTATGGATAGGTAATACTACTGCGTTACTCCGCGGCCAGAAGCGAAGAGAAAAAGACGAAGAACATAACTATGTACATATAATGTTAAGCTCTTTCAATAGTTAGCCTAATGCTAAGTCTAGATTATTATAATTTATCATTACCTTTATGTATAAATATACACATCTTATTTGGATGCAATCCGCTCGTGAACATGATGTGTAAGCATTGTAGATTATAGAAATAACCTCGTCTCTTCATTTAATAAGAACTTGCTATCTTTTTTCTTTGATTCATCTTTTCTTCAAATAACTCTTTTGGCAAACTGATCATTGAATGTCAGCAATCGATCATAAAAAAACACCGAGCTCTATTAAGACTGGGTACGCATCAGTTTTTCGCTTCAAGCCTTTGCGTACGTTATCTAGTTGTAAATTCATTTGTTCTTTTTGTAAAGTCTTTTAATTCTCTTTTTAATCGAGAGAAATGCAACAAGTAGTTTACTAAATTTTACTAGAGTAGCAGTAAAGTATGCGAATCAACTTGAAAGATTCTTCACTTTCTGTTTAATGTGCTAACAGTAAAGCGTTGTAAATGAGGTGCAAAAAATATTTTTACACAGTTCAACAATCGTGTGTTTTAATTGTGAATACATAACAAACAGGCTCTTAGAAAATTGTTGCTACACTTTTACTACTACTCTACGTTTACATTATTAGAGAATTAAAACATTCGTTTTTGTTCCCAGGGTGAAGGAAATTTAAGACTAAGCACAATGAAGTTTATTTGTAATGCAAATTAAAAATTTCTTATTCTGCTGTGTGGAAAATGAGAGAGAAAGAACGAGAGTGAGAGTGAGTGAGTGAGAGAGAGGGAGAGAGAGTGAGTGAGAGGGAGAGAGAGAGGGAGAAAGAGAGAAATAGAAAATGAGAATCAGAGAGAATTAAAGAAATAAAAAAATCGATAAACCGAAATTAACAGAACCATTAATTCTGTGTGTGCTAATTACTCGAGCGTTTTCTCATTTTGCTTGTCACTTAACATCCTTACCTTACGAAAGTTTGCACCTAATTAAATAAGTGTAAACCTTGAGTGGATCAAAGATTGCTCTCATTGTAATGTTAGTTTTTATTATGTAGAAAGATATAGCATATAGAGTTATCAAAACAAATAAAAAATTATTTCATTAATAAATTTGTCTAATATGTGGCGTTTTTCGTAAATGCTAGTATGAAAATGAATGGATGTCTGTGGAGAAAAATATTGAGCACTATTTTGCCTATTTTTTATTGAAAATATGTATCCATAAAACTTATTATACAAGAACCTTAAATGTTTTAAATTATTCTTCGTTCATTTATTAACTGTAGTTGCAAATTATTGTTTCAATGTTTTCATGTAAGCACATTCATTGTTTTAAATTTATAAAAAAATTTTGTTTTTTTTACGTTTTGGATTACATATAACACACAATAATTATTTTTGTTTTATGTATCAAATTATGACTAAGGTTTATTGCTTGTGTAAATAATGATTATTCAGTTTTCTACTAAATACTTATACAATGTAATACTACTCTTATGCAGAATAATTTGTTAAAGTAGTTAAAATTTTTCTTGATAATTTTTTTTATTTGAATGATTTGTAAACAGCTATTAATTTTATTCATTATTTTATAAAAGTATATTATTTCAATAGCTAAATTGGTTTAATTATACATATTACAGTTTCTAATTTTAAAGTTCGTTAACAATGATACAAGCAGAAAAAATATGGGTAAATTACTTTGATGGTAATGAAAATTTTGTACCTATTATAAACTCTAAACTGTATTGCAATATTTTTGTAAAATTAGATAAATTTAATAAAGTTAAAAATTAAACTGATAATGTGAGAATAATTTCAAAGTAAAGTCATGTTTTAAGTTTATTTTTTTTATTTTACTTTTTACAAAAAAGTATGATAGAAAACAGTTTGTCAGTTGAACAGCTACATTGTTACTTTACAATAACATTTTGTTTAACAATAGATCTACTTACATCATATATACATTTATTTCACAATATGTGTAGAATTTTAGATAATAATTGTAAAAATATATTAAATATTCTTTATAAATGGAAACATTTACTAAATATTATTTTATCATAAGGATGCATTACTATAGAAGCTTATAAACACAAAATTATCGTTTGTGTGTAAATAAACATGTAAAATGTATACTTAATTGAGTGAAGGAAGTCTTCGATATTCGTGAAAGTTTATCAAATAAAGAAACATTGATTTTGACAATTCAATACTTTTCAAAATAAAGGTTTTTATTCCGTGGCTAAGCCCCTAGCCATATAAAAAAACTACCGTTCTCTTATATAAAAACTATTTTTTTTTTTAAAGAAAAATAAATATACTGGCTTTAAAGTTTACTTTAAAAATGTCAATTTTCGAAATGTTTGCACAAGTATTTTGTGTAACATTTCATAATACATAATATTAATATTTCTTTTGTTTTAAAATATAAAAAGAAAATTACAATCCATGAATCAAGTTTTGAAAGTACCAGACTTGCGTAATAAATATTAATTGTAGAAATGTTTTTTTTTTACTTTCGCCAATACTGTGCGAATTTGTGAAATTGCTCTACCAATGCTGCCATTACAGCAGTCACTGACAAATCAAGAAGATTTTGTACATAATGAACAGCTTCTTCATCGCTCAAGTCCAAGCGCAATTTATCTTGCACCTTTTTTACAGCTTTATCAGGCTCTAAAGCGATATCTGGTACACTGGCATCCACCATCAGAGAAAATAAATTCAGTATTAAGTTGGCATGTCTTCTTAAGTGAAGAAAGGCTGTGTAACACTGCTTTCTAAATTCATGGTAATGTTCAGATCCAACTCCACCCATAGCTTCAACCATTTCTTTGCTTAATTTCATTGGAGGTGGTAAAGGTTTTGGATCTCTTCCCAATATATAACCAAAATCTATATGGAACAACTTTCCTGAAACAAAATAATTTTTATGTAAAATAAGTTTATCCTTAACTATTACAATTGATTGGAAATAATAATATGAATTCATTAAAACTGTTTTGCTATTCTATTGAAATATCCAAAAATATAATTCAGATTAAGTTAAAGTACTGCAAGCAATAAATTGGCCGGAAGTTTTCTAAAAACTACTTAAAAGTAATAAACGCAACATTTACGTATCTGTGCCTTCCCGGCAAATGGGCATAACTTCACTTTATAATTTTTAGATATTTGAGTTTTTAATTTTTTAATGACTATTTGTCGGGAAAAAATCTTTTAAAATAAATTTGAAGTTATGTTCTTTTACCGGGAACATTGGAGTTATGCCCTTTTTACCGGGAATTTGGAGTTACGGAGTTACATTATTTTGCTCATATCTGGCAATTCTCTTTTTAACCTTTTGGGCAATTTTGCTCGCACAAGTGAAAAAGGGCCCTTTAAAGATTCGCGGTTCGCACGTACTTATCTCAATTTTCACGAAAAGTGGAGTTTTATCCCTTTGCCGGGAAGCCACAGATATCTTCACAAACCATATACAATTTTCAAAAACGTATTTTTCTTACTTTTAGTATTCAGATGTTAATTAAACATTTATTTTATGAGAAATTTAAGGTGTCTAGCACTCTTATAATCAGAAAATGTGTAACAAAAGCGAGGCTGAGTTTAAAAATGCGTCTATTAAAATATTTTATGATCTGTGGCCTTTAAAAAATAAAAAAAATGTTGAATCCAATATAGCACTTAGAAATACGAAAAAAATTATAATTGACCAAAAAACAAGTCTCAGAAATTCAAGAATAATTAAAAATATCACTTTCTCGAATTTTGTGTTCACTGTAATTCTCGAATTCATGGCTAAAATTTTGCATTCATCTTGAGTGTGACTCTATTTAGAACTGGAATAAATTTTGAAATAAATCGGATGATTGAAGGGTTTATTTAAAGTAACAAGCTTTGATAATTTTGTTTTTTAAAAAATAATTCTTTTGTTCAATTAAAATGTAGATCGAAATTCTTCAAACGTACCTAATTTCCGTAAGTTGGATTTTAAGACTACTCTGACAAAAAAAAAACACATAATAGAGAGAATTCATTAAAAATAGTAGCAGAGAAAGACTGACAATTTGATGGCAATAGACTATTACATAAAAAATGATGTATTTATATATACCTATAGACCGAAGTGCTTTGTAAATGATAACATTGCCTGAACAATGTACTTAAATATTTCAAGTTTCTTTTGATTTTTATTTTTTACATTTTTTTTTTGTCAAAGTTGCACAATGTTTTATACGAATTATCTTCAGTCTAGTATCAAAACTTACATAAACATTATGTACATCAAAAGAGGAAACAAAAGAAGAGGAAAATGCCGTAAATACGAATGGGAAATAAAATTTTATATGCAGTGGGGGGAAAAGTCTTTTTTAAAGGTTTGAAAACATAAGAAATTTTCGAGGATCCAGTCCTGCCCTTATGCAACTAGGAGAAAGTTGCTTTTTCAGACTCGTGCTCAACATTGTGCTCACGAGAAAAAGCTAATTTCTTTTTAGGTGTTCACTATTTTTATAAAAGAATTTTTCTTAATCTTTTTAAGTGAAATGTTAAAAGTTAAATACCTGAAGTTGTTAAAAGAAGATTGTCCAAATGCCTGTCTCCAACGCCCAAGACATATGTTATGATGCAATAACCAGCTGAAATTATATAATATATTCAATTCAATTCCATTGAATTATAGGATTTTTAAAACTTTTTCTACTAAAGTAATATTGACGCTCTGTAGATATTTTAGAATAATAGTACATTTTGATACATGTGCGTGAAGAGATTTCATTTCGTGGGGATCTTCTTTCGTGCACACGAGCGAAGCGAGTGTGAAAAGGTCCACACGAAATGAGAAATCTCTTTACACACAAGTATCAAACAGTATT
>UXGC01001454.1:0-23021 GCA_900480045.1 Eurytoma adleriae | reverse complement strand
TAGTCACTAATTTTTCAGTGTATATACACTTTTTTCGGATCAGTTGCGCAATTATCACTGAATAAAATTTAGAGAGTTTATTTTTTTAATTTAGTTGTGGACTCTCATATTGAAGAAAGAGTGAACAAATTAAAAAGTCACTCCGATATAGAGAAATTTCTAAACATTAAAAAAGAACCTCTTCGACATAAGTAATAAATTAAAGGTATTTTTCTCTACTTTTCTTTTCTTTTTTGGTATAATTTCAATGACCCATAGATGAGTTACTCAAAAAAGTGAATATAAAATTTTGGTCTACAACAATCAAAATAAATGTTCAACTTTAAAAAACTGAATAAACAAGCTTACTTTGAATATAGGAACTTATAGATGAGTTACTCAAAAAAGTGAATATAAAATTTTGGTCTACAATAATCAAAATAAATGTTCTACTTTAAAAAACTGAATAAACAACCTTACTTTGAACATAGGACCTTGAAATTATAAATTTTTCTTTCTTTATATTTTTGCACAATAAAACACTCCCCAAAGTAGCGTAAGAATCCGCGATCCACGAGGTTCGTGACTTCTCCCACAGTTAGCCAACTAAAATTCTGCCCGCTCGAAACGTTTTAATTCCTACGGATAAAAGCTGCGCAGTTCTCGATTTTGAAGCAAAGGGGAACGAAGGACGGGTACCCCGTACAAACGCGGAGGCGAAAAATGTCGAATTAAAATTCGAAGGGGACGAATGCGGCCGGTGTGTGCTCACGCACGAAAGGCGCGCGTAAACTGCCGGCGGTAAGTTAGCCCCGGCAACGGGCGCTTTTAGCCGGCGCCGGAGCCGAGTGGGCGGAGGCCATATATTTGAAAGAGGGCCGGCCTCGGAGGGGCCGTGAATACCTTAATAGTCATAAGGTGTACATCCCGCCCGGGCCGTAAGTACGTACCCTTACGTATACGCGCGCGAGTTGTCCCCGCGCGCGCTCGCGAGAGGGAAGCAATTCCGAGGCGAATTGCGCCGCGCCCGGGCGCACGTCGCCACTCGCATGCCCGCAAGTCATCTTCGTCGCTACCTCGCGTACCTCCGCGCCTCTGCTTTTTTATTCCGAGCTGCTTTTGATAAACCGGAGTTTTTTAAGCGCGCTATCGATTTTCTTCAGACCGGCGGACACGACAAATCGTTGATACGAAATTTTTTAGCGTGAAAATGGATTACAAGGATTTGTAAACGATAGAATAGTGACTTTTAATTACATTGAGAAAGGCAATACTAGAAAATTTAATGCAAATTATTGGAGATGGAAAATATGAAAATTTTACTATAAAAATTGTAATTTATTTCAAGGATTTTAGAAATTTGTTTATGTTCCTACTGCGTTTTTCATCAAAAGTAATTTAAAGTACATTTTTTCCTATTTATTTTTCTCAGTACAGTAATTTATTGCTAAAGAAATATCAAAACTTCAATGGTTTCACATTATCTGCAGAATAAATCTAATCTTAGAAATTACCTAAATATTAAATATATTTAAATGTGTTAAATTGAATACTATATTGATATCTCGTAGAGGCGAGGTGTTTACCCCTACAATTTCACCAGCCACTAACTAATAATTTAATTCACTTTCTTGCAAAATGCTGTATGCACAGTAAAATAAAATTTCTTTCTTTCTTCGTAAGAGAAGATAAAAAAAAATCTTGAGACGAATCATCGACTGGGGGGGTGAGGGGTGGCTTCCGCCGGAGGAGGCATCCCCGATGCAAATACACGTGCCCGGGAGACGGCTCTACGTGGAATACGAGTGCGCGCACCTCTCCGTATTATTTACGGTCCTTCCTTGGCGCGGCGCGCGCGGCCATTCGAGATAAGCCAAGCTCCGCGCGACGCTCCTCCCCGTGACGGGGTAAACCCGAGCGGCGCGCCAATGCATATTTAAATGCCCCGGCGAAGACTCCTTGCGCTATGTGCCCTCGCGCTCACGATGACGCCCCGAATGCCACGTAAGCCGGAAGAGCCACTGCTTGGACAAGCCTAGATTTTTACTTCTATTTTTTAATAATTGCGGTGTGACGTGGATACATTTTAAATGGCAAATCTAAACAGTGTGTGTTTCGAGTGGTAAACTTTTTTTTTATTAAATAGAATACTGGCGTATGATATCTTGAAGTAGGATTTAAAGTAGTTCCCTATGATGGAAATTCTCTATTTTTGGCACTGTGGATTGAATTTTTTTTAAATCTTTCTAGAAATCAAAGGCTGTAATTTCCTCTTTTAAAAAATGATGAATATAAATAAAGGAAATACATTCTTCATTTAAGTAGGTATTTCTGGTGGTTGCGTAAGCGAATAGTAGTCTAGCATTTAGAAATGTAATAGTACAGAGGTAGAAGAAAAAAGAGAAAAAAGAATTTACTTTCACATATTAAATACTCTCATTCTTCAATGTATTAACTGATTTCTATTTTCTATCAATTCTATATGGTTGTAATTATACTTTATTTACTCTTATTGTCTAGTAATTTTCAAAATTAAAGTTTCGGTTTGAACTTACTTCTGAAAATCATTTGGAAAAATTGATGGTAATTTTAAGAATCAATTTTACAACAATTTGTTGAAAAGAGCAAAAACGACTGCGTGAAACCTTGTAAAACTTGTATGGTAATAAGTTTTATTCAAGTGTTTCTAAGTGTATACTTAAATATGATATACACAACAAAAGATGGTTTGTTTTTTAGTCTTTTATTATACACATTTTGAACTACCGCATGTATAATGCAAATTCACATTAATAATTCATTTTGTGCACTAATTTTGCTTTAGGGAAATACGAACTACTACATATACGTAAGTCTGAGTTCTAAAAGCTTTTTTTATTTTATTTTGTTACTCTTTTAAATTTTACTCCATTAAGCCTTAAACACAAAAAAATATCACTTTAACACTAGTATGAATAATATATTACAAAAAAGCTCTAAACATAAATTTAAAAATGTTTTCTAAACTCAAGAAAATATTCCACTTTGAACTGGAGCTTTTTTTATCAATACTATACCTATACCTCAGTTACTAGAGCGCGCACGTTCTAATAATGTAATTTGTTGGTGTGCGACAAAGCGGGGTAGCATTAAACAAAAAAAAAGGTCACTACAAACGAGTGTACCACGCGAGAAAAAAGCTCGCGCTCGCTCGACAGCCGAGGATAGGAAATCTCACTTTGTAATCGGCAAGTCCGCGCGCGAAAAATGTCATTTTTCCAATTACGCGCACCGAGCTTCGGAGCTTTTTTCCGACTGGCCTCGGCGGTTAATGGAATTTTAGATGAGGCGGGATTACCCGTCACGTCCTTAACAATTCGACGAAAGGGCTGCGTCCAGAATACGCCCGGGGCGTCGACGGCTGAAATATCCTCGCGCTAAACCGTCGTTTGACAGAAAACCAGAATTTTTCTTCCTTTTTTTTGTCATCGCCGCGGCTTACAAAGGTGCCGGGGCCAAATTACACTCGCAATTTAAAAGAAAAAAAAGAGTTCGAATTTTTCATTCGCCTTTTTTAATTCCACTCGTCGGTTCAGCCGTCGTCTGCCTTCCTTTTTTTTTATACGCGCGTCGGGGTGAAATTTTCATATTTCGAGGATATATAGCGCGCGGCGGGGTTCGCGTGCCAAATGCGCGGCGCGAAAATTTTTTCCGAGGACCGCGCGCGGGCGAGCTTTCCTCGCGTCGAAATAATTTTCACGAGCTTAAGTCAATTAAGTCGCAACAGAGCCGGAAATAAATTCCGCAGCTTTCGCAATCCACCCCCTCTCCTCGCGCGTCCGCCCCTCCTTTTTTTCCCTCGTCCGCGCGCGTTTGTTTGCGTTCGGAGTTAGACGCATGTAAATTTTTCATGAGCTTTTGCGCATATGTAAATTTTTCGACCGCGTAAAATGTAAATTCGCGAGCCGCGCGAAATGAAGCGCGCGTACAGCGATATAACAAAAAAAAAATGTTACATTCAATTTTTAATTGGATTTCTATATCTTTTTTTCCGTAATACCTTTTTCGCTCTTTTTTTACCGTTGCTGCGCGATGGCGAAGGAGAGGCCGGGAAAAAAAATTCGTCGCGGAATATTAAAACGGGATATTTTTCAGGGAGCCGAAGACGCGGAGTCGGGCTTGAAGGTCTTTTAAAAAAGAGCGATTTATCAGGGCGGGTCCTCTAATAAGACAGCGCCCGTCAAGCGACCCTTAACAAATAGCGCCAAGACAACGAATAAAACAAATGGCATTCTTAGGCGCAAAAGGCTTGCAGCACGTGCCAATGCAATCGCTTAGACCTGGACTTCGCGGACTAACTCCCCCTCCCCGGCAGACAATCGACGTAATGTACTCTGAAGGAGAAAAAATGAAGCTGCCGCCGCGACTCTTCTGAATTTAAAATTTTACATTTCTCAACGTCGCCGTAAAGTGAGCCTCGATTTATTTAAATAAAGATCGATCATTTTTAATTAAAGATAGGAATTTCAAGCAGAAATTTTATAAAAAATATCTAAATTGTTTCATAGTTCATAGCTTTGTGTAAAAAAAAGTTTTAAGAAAAATTATAAAAATTGGTTTTTTTGTCATTTTGAATCGAAATGTACTTTTAAAAAGTGTTCGTATGTACATATGTAGTATCGTAATTTCTTTATACTTTTTAGTCAACTTTTTAGGAGATGTTTAAAATTTTTTATTTTCTTTTGAAGTTTTATTGACAAGAATAATAATCTATGAACTACTTCATTTTTCAAGTTCAATTTATACTTTTTAAAACAAATTTAAGTTTTCTATTCATATCTGAGTCAATGTGATGGATTTACATCAATAATTTTTTCCAAAAACATGTAGACTTTTTCTAGGCAATAAATGCACGTTTTCTCTCGAAAATATTCTAAGTTATTACATTGCGAAACAAAATGCATCATCGGAAAATGGAAATGGAGCGACGGCAACGACGAGAGGTAGCGCGGTCGATCTTGGGCAGTAAACCGCAAAAACACAAAGTCGCGCTTGTTAGGCCGGAATTGTACGAGGCGCCGCAGAGCGTCGATCGCGCTATACAAGGCGATGACGACGCTCCCACGAGGATCGATTCATTACGGGCTCGTAAATAAATGATCGGCCGAATCGACACAATATCGGCCCCCGCGGCCGAAAGTGATTATTCGGCTCAACGGTGTCCCGGTCGCCGCCTCCTCCTCGTCCTCCGGGCGCTCCTACTTTCGCGAAAATCGACCCCAGAGGAGCGCGCCGCTTCGCCCATATATCTCCTTTAGCTGCATCATTGATGAGGATCGCTCGCTCGATCTTTTCTGCGTTCGACGGCGGTTGCCGGGGCAGGCCGCGCCGCCGAGGATACGCTCATTAAGCATTGATAAACAATTTGGGTGAAACTCCGGCGCGGAGAGCCCCGAAGAATCGTTCCCGCGGACTTGGGGATTTGTTTATGGGCGCGATGGCTAATTGATTCGCCGGCGGGAACTTATCGTTGGATTCATTCATTATTTTTTCCTGCGAAAATTAGGCGCCGTAAAGATTTTACCGATTATCTGGCAAACCGCGCAGCAGGATTTATAGTGGCAATGTGAAGCAATGAGTAGTCTGGTATAGTGAGGACATTGTTGTTGTTACAGAATCGACTATACGGGTACTTTTTAGTTACAATAATAATGTGCATTTTATTCTTACAGGAAAAATGAAAGAGGAAGCTCCTTGCTTGCATCAACTATAGTATGGTATAAACATTTCAACATCTAGTTTATAATTTTACTTGATTTTATTTAACTTTTACTACTTAAGAATGTTGAAATCCATGTATGCAATCTTTGGAAACAATATGCTTTACAAACTTTATACGATCTAAAGGCACTTTACATGTTATCAAAATAAGTACCTCATGTTTATATATTAGGTGGATGCAGTTCTTGAGTACTAGTTGGACTGCTTTATAATTAAATGTGAACAAAAAATAAGTTATGCTTTAAAATTATTATTTTTTATCTCTTACGGGAATTATTGTTCTTTTATTTTTAAATATCAAAAATACTGATTTTTTTTATTTTATTGGCGCACGGTTCGACAAATTTTACAATAAATTTACAATAAATTTTTTTACAAATTTTCTATAAGGTCACGCTGATTAAGTTTTCATCTCTTGATCTACAAGAAGATTGACCTGATGAGTCGTTGCCGTCCACACTCAAGGACCACCCTGTTATGGACGAAGGCTGACCACATTTATTACAGAGACTTTTATGTTTATAAACGATAGATCGTAATATTTCTACATAATTTTTGTACAATTATAATTGAATATTTGCAACATTTATGCTAATGATAAGTATAAGGAATTTACTTATACTAATTTTCTTATTGGCTTGATGTTGATCACTTTTTTTACTAACAGGATGTTTATTCAATAAAACAACTTTTTCTATTTTGCAAACCCATAGTTTGATGATTAGTTTGAATATTAGCTGAATTGAAATGTGTAAACTGTGTGGGATTTCTAAAAATTGGACAATATTAGTTTTGTGTGAATAAAAGTAGTTCATTTACTTAAATTATTAAATAATTAATAATTTATTTATTAAATAGTTTCAAAGCTCGAAAACAACAAAAGTATTCTACTGTTTAATAAACTTTTGTAAAAAAAAGCGATCAAATCGTAAAAATACGCTGAAACTTATTTAAATTTCCCATCGGAAATTCCCTTCGAAATTTTAATTTACAACGCGCGAGTAAACGCATTTAACTCGTCATCGTTCCCTCGTCACTCGTGAAAATATCGAGTAGATGAAAAAATAAGAAGCCCGCGATCCGAACGCGACAGATCGGAAAAAAGTACAGCGAGTCGGTGGGGGATACAGCGGCGGTGGTATCCATCGCACGGGGCCGTAACTCACTTTTGCCGCGTCGCGCGACTCCGGGCGCCAGTCGATCTTTATGCGCGAGACTCGGCGGGCGGGAGGCGAGTAGCTTAGGTATTCCGCGCGTCGCCTCGGTCTCGCGCTAAAATGCAGAGCCCGGGGATAATCGCATCGGGGCGACGATCGGCCGATCCATACGTACCCCCCCGTATTCAAACGGACCTTAACTCGATAGAAGTACCCCGGGATCCCGCCCCCGATATAATTTCGCCGCCCGCCGAGCCGTCGCGGCAGCCGACTACTTTAACTGCCATCCGGGGAGTCGGGCGAGCGATCCGCGCGCGGAGAATGCCGAATGAGGCGCGAGCGACACGATAAATGGTCTGTTTTACAAAAATTGCATTTTCAGTTTACTCCGATATTCCTTGAGAACAACGTTTAGGGCTAAAGTTTATAGGTGTATATATTTTTTTTGTTAATCTTAAACGATTGAAGTTTTATTTAAAGGGCCTTTTATGTATAAATTGTTTGCTTCCTTTATTTTAAAATAATTTTTTTTTAAATGTATTGGTGTAAACTTCTAAACAAAATTTAATTATCTTTATTTGATAATACGAACATTTTTTTACTGCAGGTTGATAATTATCGACTGCTAGTACTGTAGTGAAACAGCGATAAACTGCGTTTTATCTTTGCCGACCGATGGATATCGATTTTATCAACGCGCAGGTTCTGGCGGCGCCACTGTATGAATAGAAGTCCTGCTCGATAGTGCAGGTCAGCTTTAGACATATCGGTCATTATTCTTTCTTTTTTTTGCTTAACTCAGTAATTTATTTCTTAAGTTATTAATACTAATTCTGAAATTGTTAATAAAAATAAAATTCTTGTTAATAATATAATTATTACTTGCACATCATATCGATTTTATAAAAGATGGACATTAATATGTTATAGGACTTTATGCTACTTACACTATTAGATGTTTAGTTACAAAGAAGTTATCAAAAAATGAAATGAAGTTAACTGAGAAAAAATTGTAAACTTTATTTAGATCAAATTTATGAAGGATTATGAAAATTATTAATTAAATATCATAACTAGTAAGACTAAAAAAGATTGACATATTTACACATTTCTATATAATATAGTGAATTTTTTATTAGACTTATAAATTGTCCTTTGCAATGATCAGTGAGCAATTTATGCTATTTTACAAAATTTGACAAGTTCACACTTTCTAAGTAAATTGTAGATGCCCGTAAAAATTAGCATTTCAAAAACATTTGAATAAAAAATAAAAATTATAATTCTACTAGTCCTAAAAAAATTAAGATTTTCGTAAAAACTAATTAAAGTTTGTAAAATTTGGGTGTTATATATTTGTTTAAAATTAGTGTTAACATAAGAAAATGCCATTTATTTTATCAGAACCAAGAGTTGAACATTAGCGGATTAAGTTGTCAGACTACTGAAAGTAAATACGGAATTGTGAGTTTGCGGATTTGGCGGAGTCGTAAGAAAAGAATAGCAGGAGATTGCTGATTTCATATTTATTAAAATTATTTACGATTACAGAAAAGCAAATATTACAAATTAATAACGTCGGTAAATAAACGATATTCATTATTTCCATACATATTTTTCATCGTAAAACTTTCCTGATTTTACACGCATTCACAGACCTTAAGTTATATACGAGAACGTTTATTAAAAAATTTATATAAAAAATCGTAAATAAATTTTTATAACAAATTATCCGGTGTCATCTGCGAAATTTTTACGTTACGCTGACGGTCACATTTTTTTCGCATTGTACAAATACTGTTACTGTGAATCAATTTTCTCTTTTTAACTATAAGCCAGTTTTTTTTTAATTAAATTCAATGATTAATTAGAATACGTTTTGTGTGACCTAATATTTAAATACGTATCTGTCATTACGATACCTTTTTTTTTAATTTCGAATACTGACTTGACTAAATGGTAGTTACAATCACTTAATCGTTTCCAAATGAAAACATAACAGCACCTAATTATAAGGATGTTTATAAAAATTTTATGCGATTCAACATTGAATAAATCATCGGTTAAGCATTTTTTTCTCTTTGTCGACTATATGAATAATTTTTTTGATCGTGCCTTGTAATAGTCTTTTACACACGATTAACAACGATAGCTCATTTTACTTTTAATTGAGAGCATTTACCTAATCTACGTACCTAAAATTCAAAACTATGTAGTTTCCCATTACTTATTACAATACGTAATTGGAATTTTTATAAATTCTTTTCGTTTCTTTACAGGTACAATTAAAATTTTGAGAAAAAGTAACGAATTCTGCTTTTTTCCAGCCACTGTATATAAGATTTAGTTGACTCTTGTCTTAAAAAATTTTCAGCGAAATTAAAAAAAAAATAAGTCTACGTTTAGCATACGGCAACGTAAATTAATCGGCGCTCTCTGATCTTAGAGAAAGGAATGGATGAATCCGTCGAAGCGTATAGTGTAACAAGCATTTAGAGTTTATATCTGCTACACAGAGCCGGCTCTTTGCGCTGTAATATATAGCAGCCTGTCGAAGACAAAAGTTTTGCCATCTCGTTAAACTATGTAAGCGGCTTCATTTCGTCTCTCGCATCGTATATCGTAGAAATATTATCAACACCTACTTGGTAATGGTTTTTGAAGTGCCAAAGTTCGCAGTCTCTTAGATTATATACACACGATAACACTTGAATTTTGGCAAGTACATAATTATGTATATATACGTAGGAATTAAGTAGATACTTCCATTGTTTGATCAAGGTATGGTTGTTAATGTAGCTTTTTTGGCACTTAAGCTTCACTCGCACAAGGTCCCGAGAGAAAAGATTACATGTGTTTTAAGTGTGTCGATCGCATACAAAGCCGCTTATAAATTTATAAATTTATTTAACGTTTATTCTGTATAAACATATGCAGCTATGTTTGACGAGTACGTATTACTGCAGATGAACATACTTTTAGGTCTTGTATTAAGATTCATAGTTGTACACCAATAAGTTATGTAAGTATGTCCATTTATTACAATAAAAATGAAAATTATGAAATTCCTGAAATAATTATCATATTATTTTCTTGATTTTATTTTAAATATTAAGAGAGGTCGAGAGATAATGGAACACCAGAAGATTTAGATCTAGATTTAGACTCTAATCTGCAACATCGTAATCATAAAGTTCCTTATGTATGGTATCTGATGTTTAATGAGCTGCAGATCAAATTTAGATTACCTAGTGGCTCATTATACCCCTCTGATTATGGTATCACCTGTCCCATTATATTCACGACTCTCCCTTATAATTACATTAGTTCAAATTGTTATTAAGCTTAATTTAAGCCAATTTATAATTTTTGAATCTAGAATTTTTCAAACAAATCAGGAATGAATTATATACACTAATAAATTTTAAACTTCCATAAGATCGATTGCATTTGTAGACAAAATACAATATAAGCAAAAAGTGCAGAGACAAAATTGATAAGTGGTTTTATGCGATCACATGTTTACATACGGCCGTACACATTTTTCATACAATACACGTAAAAACCTATGTAATTTTTTTTCTCGGGTTTTATTTTTTTTATCATTTTTTCATTATAGAAAGTCCAGATTAAAAAGACATCCTTAAGTTAAGATCGTTCGAGTGTATCTTCTATTCGTACATAACAAACGAAGGTCGATTTTGAATATTCACATTTTATTTTAATCGTGTAATACTTGTAGCAGTCGTTCGACAACCTTAAAATCCTTGGAATAAAAAGCACGAGAATAAATCAGGCCTGTACGTTCGTTTATTGTTTTACAGTTTTATACTTAATTAAATTACGAGCTACAACATGTAAATGTCCCTTATCTTAAGTAAACCTCCATATGAAAGATAGCAGGAGCACATACAAAATCTTTTTTTTGCGCAATCACGTTACAATCGTTTCAATGATTTCTCGTCGCGTCAGTTTTATAAGATAATGATCAGCCGCGTCAGCAGAGTAATTCGGTCTTAACGTCCAATTTTTTTGCAATTTTCTTCCAGTTAGTTGTTTTCTTGGCTTTAGCGAGATAACTGAATTTTCGCGGGTTTTTTTTCAAACGAGAAATTAAATTGTCGGTTAAGACCGAATTAAAATGAAACTATTCACAAATGAGACGTGAAAAATGTCCGGAACAAAGTACGTCGAGTTCACGTTCACTGAGTTGTGCAAGTGCCTTTTCTTTTTGTTTAAATACTGATGTACGCTTCCAGCGATTCGCTGGCTGCATCTTTAAAGGTGAAAAGTCACGACGAAATATTTATGACGGATGCATTTAAATACAGTGTTGCACGTTATTGGCCTTACTCGCGTACTTCGGTATATACCTTACGAAAGCATAAGCGAAAAGGTTCACTTTCTCTCGATGATAGTCTTCGTCACAAAAGAACAGAAGTGCGTGTAACCGTAAAAGAAGAGAAGGATCGAGCAATGGAAAAATAAAGGCGAAGTTTTAATTGTAAAAAATGTACCCTTATGCGTGATGTTTTTTTTTTTTAATTCGAAGAATGAACTTATATCCTATGTTGCACTTTCCTTTTTAGTTTTACTTTGAAGTACTTAACTATAGCCTAACCAGCGATATATATCAATAGAAATCGAGGTAATCATAAAATTTTCTCGGGCGTGGAAGCCCGCCTTTAGAAAAATGAAAAACAGGTCCGCAAGGCAACTTTTGAATTTCTACAGATGGCAATAGTATTTTAAAGATTCAACGCATTACCCAAAGTATCTCGATTTTTTTGTTAGGCGTTACCTCTTTAGCACACACAAATCAAAGACCAACTCATTTAAGTGATAGACTAATTAAGAAATTAAGCCGATCTTCATTAAAAATAGTTTTAATCTTCCTGTCCTTCGTTTGGTGCGTGAAATCCGGTCTTAACACTTTTCCTTTGAATTTTCATCTCGTCGATCTTGTCGGTGGGTAATTATTGCTTCCGCGAAATTAATAGTAGACGTTTTTAAGAATATAGAAGTATTTATTAATCTTTAGAGAACCGGAAAGTCACTACTGTAGGTAAATCCATCACCGTCGTTTCTCACGTAATCAATCAATGGATACAAGTTTGCATTTTTTGTTATGTACCTTATGCGGACCCCTAATATCCCGGTACTCTGAAGGTTAATCGAGAACAGCGTTTTTTATTAAATTTTCAAACATAAACGACGTAACACAATGGTATAAAAATAAATTAGAATTTAGAATGTACATCGAATGTAAACAGACTTTTTTTGTAGGATCAGTACACTAAAAAAAATAAATGTACTTTTTAAATTTGAAAGAGTAAAGTAAATGACTGACAGCCACTCTCTTCTGAAAATTGCGATTTTTTTTTGCTCTAATAAAACGACTTTTACTCTTTCAGATTTATAGCGAATGAGGAAGGATTACTGCAAATCCTTCTAGATTGTAGGAACGAGTTCGTTAACAAAAAAGGAAGTCCTCTGAATTCCGGAAAAATCACTATGTTCCTATAGTTAAAACGGCAACCTTTCCAAAACTCAACAGGAAACGGCTGATTACAATTTTCACGACATCATATATTTCAGTAGCAATCGACGTCAATTTTGATTATTGGATCCGCTCGCTGGAGCTGACAACCAAAATGTAACCGAAACAGCAGTGCCGCGTTAAGACCGCATTCTTCGTTCTCTTCGGCAGGTGAAACGTCAATCCCCATCCGCTCGGTGCATCCGACGTGTACGGCGCTTAAATCAGTTGCTACTGAATGGAGCAGGCCAGCGGATGCGTCAGCGCGTGGTCCAGCAGTATGGGCGTTCCCGCTGCCAATTCCGTCCGCGCCTCTCCGCACTCGTCCTCGTAGTCGAAGTAGTTACTCTGCGCGCGGCGGAACCGACAAAAAGAGAAAGACACAAGATTACTCAGACGTATGGGAAAATTTTTTTTTCTTTTTTTTTTGTTCGTCCATTCCGCGGTGCGGCGAGCGACTGGCCGGACACCGATGAATGCATTATGGCTTCCGACTTCGGGAGCGGACGGGAAATAATGGAGTTATACGGGAATCGATTTGTTCTGTTGCGTAAAAAGATTCTCGGTTTGGAGCGAAACGAGTTTTTCGAGCGGCCGAAAATTGGTTTTTCAGCTGACGACTGCTGCCGCGAGCCACCGCTCCATCGTCGGCTGAAAGTGGCAGTTCAATAATCGCGTTACACTACTTTATGATCCGACGCGGCCGCGGGGTTTGGAAATATTTTTCCGTAACTTTTCGCTCTGCCGGCGCGGCGAATGCAAATCTAAGGAGGATTTTAGAGCGGCGCGGGAATTTTTGCTCGTGTGGATCTTAAAGGATGTAAATAAATGAAAATAGATTTTTATTAGAGATTCATAAATGCAGTGATAAATTTTATTAAATGTCAAATTATGTCTTTTAATAGTTTTTGAATATATAAATATTTTAGTATGTAATAAATATTTTTACATTTTAATGTATGTACCTATTAAACATTGAAAACATTCATTTTCATAAATTATCTTTCAAAGTAGGCTATAAAATTGTTTTATTAAATACAAAATTCGACATTTTTTCGGTTTTTATGCATTAATAACAAAATTAATTTGGGTATGAAAACTCCGTTTACAAGGATTATGTTTAATCGAGTTATAGTCGCGCTTTTATGTATACCGTTACATTTTTTAGTTATTTACTAAACTTTTAGAGTAATGAAATTTATTCTGCACACTAATTAGTTATCTTTTGTTAAATTTGCAGGAAAATTTTGCGCCGAAGGTAAAAAAAATTACAAGTAAAGTTTTATTCAGCAAAACAAATTTTATTCCATTTTATTTCCAATCTTTTAAAAATTGTTCATAATAGATGTTTCGGTTTTTATCGGGAGAGAGCGCAACAAAGTAGAACGCGAGGTGTAGGAAACTTGAGAAAAAGAGAACGAATGGAAAGTAAAATGTTAAAAAACTTTGTGAAGTTTTTAAAGTAAAAAAAATGTATTCAATTTCTTCCGAATTAAAAAAATACACAAACAAGAGGAAATACTTCTTTTCTACATTATTTACATTTTTCCATTAAACTTGTATTATTTTACAAGTAATGCCACTTTGACTCCCATTACCCTACTAATTACAAATCCACTCCAAAATATTCCTTTTTGAAATTTCGAACGGCCCCTTTGTTTAAATTAGCCCTTTATTCAATTTCCCGCGAAGCGGAAGTATGAAAAACAGCTCATTAAAATCCCTCATCAACTTCAAATCCGTTTTATTTGATCGTAAGCGCGCAATAAGTAGCTTGAAAGCTCGTCGATACTCGATCAATTTGTTTCAGCAACAACCTTTTCCCCGGCTCGTAATTAAATTTTAATAAGAAGATTATCGCAAATCTGTCGCGTACACGTGTACCCGCGAAAGCGTCGTATTACATAGATACATGAACTGACGGCTCACCTGGCAGTCGATGCACCGACAGCTGTCGCTGAGGGTGCAGGTGAGCCCGAGGATCTCGACGGCCTCCTTGTAGAGCTCGGTGCTGGACTTGCGCTGGCGCGCGGGCGGCGAGGTCGGGGCGCTGACGGTGCCGGCGGCGCGGCGGCTGGCGCCCGAGGCGCCCGAGCCCAGCCGCTTCCTCGACGTGCCGGCGGCGCCCGCCTCGCGCGTCAGCGACGACGTCGAGGTCGACGCGTTGCCCGTCCGCTGCCGCTCGTCCCTCGAGCTGCGCACCAGCGCGCGCCCGGCCGGCGACGCGAACAGCTGCAGCATGTCCATGTCCTGGGGGCAGATTTTTTTTTATTACTTTTGGGAAGGGCGCAATTCGTTTGTAAGCTTTGAGCGAAACGTAATTTTTTTAATATATGGTCCGTGAATTAGGTATCAGCTTAAAGTAATACACTGGATTTTAGATTTTTGACGAAGAGTGAGTAATAACGAGCATTAGGCGAAGAGAGGAGCCTTACTCTCTAATTATATGGATGAGTGAAATTCACGTTAAGTAACTATTCATTTATTCTACGTTGTACTTCGTTTACTCATTCGATAAGTGATCGATTCTTAAAGTTAAATAAGTGAATATTCTCTCTTTCATATTTAGAGAGTATATGTACTTCCAGAGAGGAGCCTTAGGTACAGGAGCAGGAGAGTGTGCTCTACTTGCTGGGACTTCACTTAAACTCTGCTTAATGATTTTTTGGTCCAAAATAATGATGCAATGCCTTGGGATTTTCTTGAATGAAGGAACGAAAAGGGAAATGTTTCTTTCTTTTGGAAGCAATCATTATTTAGAAATTTTATTAGTTATAGCAATAACTTTTCTGTTTTACTTTATTTTTCTAGACTCAATTCTAGAAGTGTCAGAGTTTCATTATATTGGACCATAGAATCATCCTTTAATGATTGAGCCAAATACAGGATTCGCACCCCCAAGCCTCTCCTTGTCGGTGCTTGCTTTATGTACGCTTGATCAATATACAGTGTGACCCATTTTAAAGTTTTCACGAGAATATCTTTAAACACACGACTTTTCAGATAAAGCGTTTCAGATAAAAGTTTTAGGGCTTAGAGTGGATCATATATATCGCTTTTCTTTTTAAAAATTCCGAGTAAAAAATAGGAGATCTTGAATGAATAAGAAACTTATAAGAATCTAAAGTCGTGCTTCAAATAATTTTGAAAACTGACTTCAGAGTCAATGTCAAGGTCATTACTAGGTATCCACCTCTTAAAGCCACGAAACTTTCATCTAAAGCATAGGGTCAGGAAATTATAGTTCCTTCATAGTAGGAGTTACGCAGTTTTATGCACCAGTTAACCCTCTTGCGTAGTACCTGTTCCATCTGACTTCTGTCCTGGAGAGTAAGCTACAATTTACTCATACCTACGTATTACATTTTCATATCTACCATAGTAGGCAATATTAAAATATTTATTAATTAAAAAAATTTAAGCATATAAAATTTGATAATGCAATAAGCGCAGCAACCTTTAATAGTTGATTTTTGCACTTTTCCTTTCTTTCCAGTGCACTTTGACGACAAACTCAACTCGTGCGCAAATCACCTGCTCGACGCACTAGATGGATAATGCACATTACTTTTCTTATTGTAACCGACTTGAATTTCGAGCCGAAGAAGTTTCTCATATTTTACGATCCTATTTCTTGGCGCTTCGGTCTCGTTGAACTCCAGTTTTGTAGCCGGGGGAGGAGGGGGCGAACAATGGCGCGGCCAGATCGAACGGTCGACAAAAGTGGATTGATAGTAAAGCCGAGAATTTTACTCGAGCTTTCTTTTGCCTCTCGCCTCGGCCCCTCGCTCGGCTTCGTTATGAGGCGAAACTAAAGTCTTTTATCGTCCTTCAAAGACGCGGAAGGGAAATAAGATTGAATTACAAGGGGGGAAATTTTTATTCCCCGGCGTCCTTTCTTCCTTTCTCCGCGTAATACCGGCGCGAGGGACGAATTTTCCCGCGCGCCTTTCTCGCGCGCGCCCAACCCCCTCGTGCAGATTTCCGTTTTCGCACGGGGAAACTCATTACTATAAGGGGCATTATTCTTTTAACGAGGAAAGTCAGACGGAGCGGCGAGGAGAGAAAAAAAAGGGAGTACATCAAAGACGCTTTTGCCCTTCCGCTCCTCCGCGTTTCCGCCCTTTCGCTCGCCCGCCGAGCGCCTCCGGGTCCGAGAGCCCACCTGACCTACATATGTTAATTCACTCACTTCGTATAAACAAGCAAACATTAGTTCAAACTAACATGTATGAAGGCATCACGGACCAACCCCGGGCCATTAAATCGACGCTGTCAAATCGAGAAAAATGTTCCAGTAACAATTACAATAGTGTATAGGCAAGTGGCAATATTACCTAAATTCTCTAGTAAAATTTATAAAGGTTTTATTAATTTTACTATCTATTAAAATTTCCAATAGAAATGAATAAAATATTTTGTGATCATGACATTGCACGGTACAGTATATCTAAATTTCGAGTGTGACCATGATGGGATATAGTAATTTCAATGTGCGATGCACTGAGAGAAATGTTCTAGTAAAAATTACTGTACTGTCTGGGAAAGAGGACATCTGCTGACATTCTGATAACAATTACCATACTTTGAAATAAAATTATCAATTAATATTGTAAATTTTCATATACATCATACAGTAAATTTTACTATAAAGTTAGTAATTTTTTCAGAATTTCAGTCTGTGACCTGCACTTACCCAAACATAATAATTTTTACTAGATCTCACCTCTCAGTGTACCTTGGCCAAAAAACATTGAATTGAAAAAAGAAAAAATAATGGGTCTATATTATATTTCAACATTTTATATCTTATGTATCTCATGTAATACAATCTAAACAAAATTAGTTTTTTTGTACAACCCAATAAGAAGAAGAAACATTAGTTCACCGACGCGATTCACCACGCGACCAATCGCGACGGACGCGCTCCGAAAAATTTCTCCACGAATAGCGCGCACTCGGCCGCGTACACGCGTAGATCAAAAGGACGCGAGCGCGAGGCGGCGGCAAAAAAATTGAGCGACACGTGCTTTTTTGCGCCGGGGTGAAAAAAAAAAGATTGCCCCCGCTGCTATCAGTTTCCATTTCGACGCGAGAAAAAGGTTACAAAGAGCGCGGCACTATCCATTTCCGCTCGCGCGTACATTTTTTTTCTCCACCCCTCTTTCGCGCGCGCGGACGGCTAGGGGTGCGCGCGCGAAGTTCGGCGAAGCGCCATCGGCGTGTTCTCGCCCGCGGAGCTCGCGAATTATTTCTATGACGAGGGCGAAACGACAACACGGAGAACTCGGCGAGATTTTCCAAAATCGAGATAATGGGGCCGGGGAACTGCGCGCTCTTACGGTCCGACTTTGGCCGGAGCCTTGTTATTATATGTTGCGTCGGGCTTTAACGAGCACTGAAACTTGTACTTGCCGAGTTTTTAAGGCTCCTCTTTTCTTTTTAGCTGTAAGTTTTAAACAAGCTTTGTCGGGATTTTTTTTTCTGTAATTATTCATTTTTTAAGATTGTTTATTTGTATGGTGTTTTTTGTACTTTAAAAAGTCAAAGGGTTTATAATTCAGTAAGCACAGTGTATAGGTAAGCTTAATTAAATAAACAAAAATATCCCTTTCTTGCAAATACACGAAGAAAGTTGTATGCTACAGTAAAATATTGATAAATTCTTGATAAAAATTATTGATAAAAAAAATTATTTTTTAATAATATTTCAAAGTAATACTAGGGGAGACTTGGGATGAAATGGTAAGGGCACACGATTTTTTAGAGGTGTATAAAGAGAAAATCCGCTATCGAAATTTGAACTGATCCTTCTAAAAATAAGTTATAAATCGCTAACTTATACGATAAGTGTAAGATATTTCACATTAAATAAGTTCATATACATGAATTTTACATATATTCATATTTAGAGAGCAAGTTTAGGGGAATCAGATAAAATTTCAATCACAATGTGGCCTGTAATACCTCTCTTATATGTATATTTATATATTTATATATCACATTTTTGTATTATTTTTTTGTCCTTGTGATAGAATTTATGAGGTACGTATCTCTATCTATCTCTATAAAAGTGTGTGCACGGTTCATTTTGCCCCGATCTCCCACATATATTTTATGCATAAATCTGTAAGATCGAAATTAATATGCTACGATTGCTGTTACTAAGCCAACCAATCATTTGATCCTATTTGTGGCGACAAGAAATAGAATCACTTCGTTCGCAGTTTGATTTTTCGTTGTTTATATATCGAAATAAAACATAAAGTTATGGGCATCAAGAATGCAGGATAAAAAAAATCTATATTATTGAAGATTTATAGTTATGAAGAGTTAATGTCAGTATACAAGCATTCAAGTCAGCATACGAAGGACAAGAACTTAGAGAACAAAGAGGGATTGGTCTTAGGTAATTTTTTCTCTAATTAGCTATAAAATTATATATTAAAACGTCTGAATAATTTTTAAAACTATTTATTAAGCTGTTTTTAAAGTTATTATCATAAATTTAAATTAATATTGTAGTTAAATATCGATAGTAAAGTTAGAAAGCAAACTTTGCATAAAATGACACTAAACTTGTATTGATCCAATATTCATTAAAAAATTTTGTTGACTAAACTATAAATTTTAGAGAAAAATGCCTTACGGCATTTTGTTCGTGGGTAATCAGAGCATATACTAGATTTTTTTCGATAAAAACTAACTACTTTTTAAAGCTAAAAACATGAATATACATTGAAATGTGCAGTTTGCATGTAATAAAAGAATCTGTTGGATGTTCCTTTCAGTCTAAATGTTTAAATACATTAATTAGTTTAAATAAATTAGGTATTCCGAAAAGTATGAGTATAAAAAAGGTCGAATTCATGTTCATTTGAAAAAAAGTGGTTGGAGGCGGGCGGCGGGAGGAGAGGGGAGAAGGCGCGAGGGCCCGATAGACGCCAAGTAGTTTCAGTCGGTGCCAGACCGCCACCCGAGATGGACGTGGAACCTGCGTCTCATCAGATCTACATTTCAAGCTATTCATTTGCAAAGGTAATGATACACATTTTTATCACAGTATTACTAATTAAAGAAAGATTAATAGAAAGAGTCCTTTGTTAAACGTTAATGCATCTGAATAACCGCAATGTATAAGTTGCTAGGCCAAAAATGTAGACAGATTTGTTCGAATCTTTCATAGTTGATTCTTTGATCAAAGCCGAACAAAAAAGCATTAAGAAATTTGTTTAATTTCTATAATTTAGACAAGGAATATTGTTAAAGTTAGTACAGTTCAGTTGAACGTAGGTGAAAATGTCGTTTGCAGAACGTTTGATTTTGAAAAATAGAATTGACTTAATTATCGTTATTTTTATACAATATTGAACTAAATTTGTATTGATACATTTATTAGAAGCTACATAACATCATTAAAGATCGAATTCATGTCTTATTTTCAGGTAGCGGCGCGGCGCTGGCATGGCAACAGGCTGAGACGCGAAATAGAGAGAGACAGAGAGAGGCGGCGCCAGCGGACGGCGTTCCGGCGGGCTCCGCATGACGCCATGTTGGTGCAGACGACCGCCCGAGATGGACGTGGAAGCTGCGTCTCATCAGATCTACATTTCAAGTTATTTATTCGCAAAGGTAATGATACACATTTTTATCATAGTATTACCAATTAAAGCAAGATTAATAGAAAGAGTCATTTGTTAAACGTTAATGCATCTAAATGTTCAGTTGAACGTAGGTAACAATGTCATTTGCAGAACGTTTGATCTTGAAAAGTAGAATTGACTTGATTATCGTTATTTATACACAATATTGAACTAGATTTGTATTGGTACATATATTAAAAGCTACATAACGTCATTAAAGATCGAATTCATGTCTTATTTTCAGGTGGCGGCGCGGCGCTGGCATAGCAACAGGCTGAGACGCGAAATAGAGAGAGACAGAGAGAGGCGGCGCGAGCGGCCGGCGTTCCGGCGGGCCTCCGCATGACGCCATGTTGGTGCAGACCACCCCCCGAGATGGATGTGGGATCTGCGATGCGTCACTTCTACATTTCAAGATCGCAAAGGTGATAACCATTTTTATATTAGTATTATCTATTGCAGAAGCATTAATAAAAAGATTAATTTGTTAAACGATCAATCATCGAAATCAATCTTTACAAGGTGTTGGTTGAGATATGTAGTTAGTTTTGATCGAAAATTAGTTGGTACTTTCTTTTATCAATTCTAAACACAAAAGTCTGAAGAAATACGATTAGTTAAAAAAATTGTTAATGTTGGTGCAGAGTATTGAACTAACCTATAGGTATAATTTGCTGTTATTCGTACAAGTTCACTGTCTAATAGTGACTTTATTGTCAATATTTACATAAAATATTGATTTAAATTTATATGAATACCATTATTGATAACTTAATATTGTGGTTAAAGAGTATTTACACGTAGTCATTAACGATTCTAATGCGAAGTTAGCAAAATTTAAAAGTCCACATTGTGTACCTATATATATGAAATAGTTTATACATAATGATTAATTACTCAATGTGAAGAATCTTTAACGATGTTTTTGAGTTATTAACGTAAATATTAACGTAAATTTAAATCAATATCGTGTATACAATTAATAAATGAATCTTTGGTTGCATTTTAATATGAAATCTTTACGTAACGTAACATTAAATCATAATTCTATAGTCCTAAATACATTAACTTAATAAAGATTGTATTCATATCTTTTATCCAGATAAAAAAGAGGTTTAAAGCAACGGACTGGCAGAAGCATACATATGTTGCACGACTCTTGGAGCTAATGGTTCAGTCTTTAGTTGGCGACGTTGGTATCACGTCCAAGATGGGTGCGATAACCGTGTTGCATTACTTCGATATGACAAAATATCCATTTATACATATAGGTAACGACATAAATTTGTATGCTTTATATGTGTACATCGTTTCATATGAGTAAGTAATCAACTGTAAAATTGCAGCAGTGAAAAAATCTAAACGTGGCTACTGTATTTTGCCTGCTGTGGTGGACTATGTGCAAAAGTACAAGAGTGATTATGCTACAGCATGAGGATTCAAAATTATGCTTCTGATCAAAAGGATCCTCCTGATATTAAACTTCCCTGAAAGGGTTAATATACAACCTACTTTACAATTATCTTCTGAGCTGTTTTAGTCGAGCTACTACGAATAATCATTGGTAGGTAGCAATGACAATGTTTACATTTTTACTATGTCATATTCTACGACAAATTAAATTCTTAAAGAATTTTATATAAAATATTGAACTTGTATCTCCTTTTAAGGTGTAATAGTAATGTCAGAGGAGAATATAGGAAGAGAGTGTCAAACTGACAATCGAACTGTAAACACTTGCACTGAATAAGTAGTTGGTATTAGTTAACCTATGGCAAGGAATTCAAAGTGGACATAAAGGTATTAACAGTCATCTGTATAATTATTCTTTATCTTCTAAAAAAAATGATATCTAATGCAATGAAAAATTTTTTAGTGATGAAAAGGCAGTGCAGTATACATTGCCAGTTGCATTGGTCTACTTTGAGCCAACCTAATTGTTGTTGATAAATTCTGTTTGGACATTGATAACTGCACCGGTTTAACACAAAAATAAACATGCTCATGACATGTGCTTGAGGATACACTGGCCATATTCATTATTTCCATCGACTTTTTTAATTCATCTTTAAATACCATGAAAAAATTTAAAAAAAAAAGCGATACCAGCAGTTCAGCAATCAAATTATGGTGAGTTTCAGAACTTTATATGAAATTTTTTAATTTTATTTTTTTATAAGTTAAAAATCTTAGTGTACTTAATGATTAATTCTATATCGTAAAGTCTGAGGCAAAACGTATATTTTTGGTTAATAATTATTAATATTATATTCAAAAGGGTTTCTATAATGTTTGTGATTTGAAAGTAGTGTTAATTTTACTATCAGTATTTAAATTCAATATTTATGAATAGTTTTATCAATACCTTTAAAAGCTCTAATTGTTAGGTATTAGACAGTCACAGCGGGACATGTATCTTTCTATTGCATAAATAGTTAATCCTTAATTTTAATTATTAATATTTATATTTTAAACTGTAAAAGTTTTTTAGAAGATTTAGAAGATATTCGGTTCATATAGTTTTATGCAGTAAATAATGTGAATTCAAATTAAAATCATGTATCATAATCTAAAAAGTTCATTTCGTTTTTCATTATGCGCTTAGACAAAATTAATACATGAACAAACTTAATATTATAAATAGATATTATTTAAATGTTTATCTATTCTTTGAATATTAACGACATATTTAAAAATCGTTTTACAGATCTATCTATCTGATCATTGAAAAAGAAGTCTAGATGTCTGCATCGAAGCAGAAAAGCTGTTGGCAAATTACTGTGATATTTAAGTCACATGTAAGTTGACTTCGGTTTTTTCTGTGTACCTATGGCTTGCGGTCTTCGGTGTCAATTCGAGCTCGTTTGAGTGGGGTTCGAAGGGATCTCCGAGAGTGCAGGGTACAGAAGAAGACGAAGGAGGCCAAGCAGCCGTCGTCTTCAC
>UXGC01001453.1:0-23059 GCA_900480045.1 Eurytoma adleriae | reverse complement strand
GAAACTTTAGGAATTGTTTTCTACTACCTCACAATAAAGTAAACCACCTTTAGTTTAATCCCATAGGTCTTTGTTTACCAGAAATATAGATATAGATATAGGTCTATGGGATCAAACTAAAGGTGGTTTGTTTCACTATTCGGTACTAGAAAACAATTCCTAAAGTTTCATCCAAATCCGTGATCCGGAGGTGTGACACTCTCCTGGTAAGTATCAGTCAATAAGCGTTGATATTTTGGTGAGCTGACTATACCGGAAAAATATTTTTGCAATTTATAATCCAAGACGGCAATATACAAAGAAAAATGCAGAGTACACTTACAGTTAATTGCTCAGGAAAAGGATCAGTAAATGAATGATTTTGAAAAATAAATAATAAATCAATTTTAATTTTGTTCGAATAGACTAGGAAAATAATCAGCGTAGACCATAAATTAAGTGATGTGAAAAATGCTCAGCATTGTATAATGTTTAGGTAAATGAATGGTTCCCGTATGCATTGTGCACCTGGAGTTGTAAAGTCATTGCAAATAACTGGTCTTACCGCTGGGTCGTTGCGATTCTTTTCTGTGCGAAGTGGCATAGGCTTTGTTCCATTGACGAGTTGCGGTTTACTTTTTTAAGGATGAAATAATTTGCTTTTGTTTTTCACTCACAACAACGCAGTTTCACGTTGAGAAAAAGTGGTAATTAAAATTAAAGCAGGCGGCAAAATTATTTACGAAATAAAAAGTTTAAAAAGTGTCATCCACAAGTTTCTTTTGATCAATTTCAATTATTTATTTATTATTATGTTCAGTTATTTATTCATTACAAGGGCTGATAGCCCATTACAATTCAATAATGATGGTTAGGACGAAAGTATAGTTTCATTTTGGGTTCAAGAAAGGTGTCATTTTGCTTTTGGTCGAAGAAAGGTATCATTTGAATTCAAGAAAGGGATTATTTCGTTTTTAGTCGAAGAGAAGTGTCATTTCACTTTGAATTCAAGAAGGGTATCATTTCGTTGTTGGTCTAAAAGAGGTATCATTTCATTTTGGGTTCAAGAAAGATGTCATTTCATTTTTGGTTGAAGAGAGTGATCATTTCATTTTTAGTTGAAGAAAGGGATCATTTGATTTTTAGTTGAAGAGAGGTGTCATTTCATTTTGGGATCAAGAAAGCTATCATTTCGTTTTTGGTTGAAGAGAGGGGTAATATCATTTTTAGTTGAAGAAGTGACACTTCATTTTTAGCAGAGGCATCATTTCATTTTGGGATGAAGAAAGATGACATTTCGTTTTTTGTTGAAAAAAAGGTATCGTTTCATGACACCTTTCTAGAATCCAAAATGAAATGACATCATTGTCACAATCATCAATATACAAAAGTGGTAACAAAATAAGTAAAAACTGTGAAACAAAGAAACCTATTCTCTACGATCATCACACTTAAAATGATTAAACATAGTAATTTCACAAAATAACCGTAAAACGTTAACGATCGATCAACTTTCAATTAAAAAAAAAATCGAAGGTGCCAAAAATCTTTCGCAGTCGCAGTCGACGTCATTTCCAAAATCGATTAGTTCCTTTTATCAAGCCTAGTTAACAAGTTAATAACACGATCCCTCCGGCCCGTTCCATCTTTCACCGCTGATTGTTTTTCTTCTCTCCGGTCGACTCGTTTACATAAACCGATGACGCGCTGCCTGCCGGCAATAATGAAACGGGCAGAAGAGAGTGACGGCCCCAGTCGATTTACGAGACAATCAAGGACCGGTAGAAAGGATCATCCAATCGCCGCGGCGCGCAAAAGGCGTTAGCGTGAAAGGCTCGTTAGAATGCGCGCACCGCCGGGTTTTTACAATAATTACTTTTCGGCCCGCTTTGACCTTTGACTTCTTCTGCGATACATTTTTCCTCATCCGCGCTATTGCATAATCTGTAAGTGGCCTGTTTAATTGGAATTTGAGGTGATAGGATAAAACAGGTTTATTTATTGACTGGATATCGCCGTATGATAGTGGAATACATTTAAGCTGATCTTTAGTTTTTAACTTTTCATAATATCTACGAAGTTTGGGCTGATTTTAGAATACAATATAATTTTCTTTGGTGTCTGAAGTGTAGGAAATTCTGTGACAAACAAACATATTGTTTATGATAAGTCATTAAGCATGTGTATGACACTGTACTGATAGTGACAATTCTTTCAGATTAAATTATTAACTTTCGTTTGGGGATGATTTTTTGAAGAAATATACAATCTTTTTAGAAACTTCATCATAATCAGTATCCTTCTTTCATTGACTTATGACAGTAGGTAGTAGGTATGACAGAAGTTTTTTCCACAACTACTGATGATATATCGCAATCAATAATTAAGTTACCACTTGTGGACTTAAATAAACTGCACTTTATTTAAAAATTTAAAATCCGAAATAGATCCACCAAGTAAACTCCTAAAGTCGTGTCCTTCCCAAAATATTCATCAGCATGTCATACTTTCAGTATCTTCTAATCCAGTGAATTGTCCAAACTCCCAAAAGAAAAATACATTTCTTATCGTATATATACTAACGTTTGCACAAAATTGAACTGCAAACCAATGAACAAAACCAATTATTAAAAAAATTCCCCATTACAACATTGTTCCTCTCCGCACCTTTCCTAATCGACAAGACGATCGAGCTCCTCAGAAGCGTTTAAAAAAAAAAAGAATTCGCGACAGCCGAACCCATAAACCGAGCGAGCGACGAGAATAGACCCGGAGGAGGCGAGCGGCGAGCGAACGAGCACCGAGGGCGGAGTAGGAGAGACGGAGAAGTGGTTTTACGCGCGGCTGCATGACAGCGGGCCTATCGGGCGGCCCGGGACCGGTGAAAGGAAAGAAGAAGCGCATTGGCCATGGCGGAGCCTTCGCCCGGAGCTTTCCCTGCCTAAGGCCAAGCACCTCCGGGATCGCGGCGCCGATCCGGCGAGGTACTCGCGGCACCATCTGCTGGCGGATCGGTGAAACCGGTGGCGATTGGTATGGCGATCGGCTTTAACGATTGAGCCTATTTTAAATAAAAATGATGTTGAGCGACTTTTTAAGTACAAATTGAGTTGTCTGATTTTCTAATTGAAAATAGAGGTGTAGGTGTCTTTTTTTAACTAAAAATGGAGTTGTTCACTTTTCAAACTGATAATAGAGATGTCCATTTTTTCAACTAATAAAACAAAGCTACACAAAGAAAAGTGGTCCAACCGGAAGACAAGGCCTTCCTACCCTTATGTTTTCGGGGTTGCTGAAACTGAATCCGGGGTCAGCGCAGTGAAGTTGGCTAATTTTTAAGGTCATTCCAAGGTCAAATGGCAACTGATACGTGTGAGTCGGTTGGACCATCATTCCTAAATAGTTTTAGGATCGCTGAATCTGAATCCGGGGTCAGTTTAGCTCCATTATGTCAGGTTCAAGGTCATTCCAAGGTCAAATGGTAACAGAGACGTAACAGTGGATTGATACAGCGATCCAATACGTTTTTGGGGGCGCTGAATCCGAATCCGGTGTTAGTTTAGTTCCATTTCGTTAGATTCAAGGACATTCCACGGTTAAATCTATGTGAATCACTGACCCCGGATGCAGATTCAGCGATCCCAAAAACAAATAGGTTGAATGATGGTTCCACCCAATGCAACATCTCTGTTGCCATTTGACCTTGGAATGACCTTTAACCTAACATAATGGAGTTAAACTAACCATGGATTCAGATTCAGCAATCCCCCAAAAAAATAGGAATGATGGTTCAACCCACTCACGCGTATCTGTCGCTATTTGACCTTGGAATGACCTTAAAAATTACCAACTTCGTTGCCTGACTCTTTCGTTGCTGACCTCGGATTTGAATTCAGCGAACCAGAAAAGATAAGGGTAGTTGGGACTTGCCTTCTGGACAGGCCACTTTTTTTTGTGTAGCTGTGTAATCGAGCAGTTTGATTTTTTTACTAACTAGTACCAAACTTTTGAAGCAGATAGAGATTTTATAACGTAAAGCCTTTTATATCACAATATCGGTCTTTTTCTCTGCGTATTTTTGCTTTTCTGATGGGATCTGTAGGTTTTGTGGTAGCTGTACTATTATCAAATCATAAAATAGGAAGTTTTGGAAAAAATCACTTCTACGACCTATTGTGTAAAAATGAAATCGCTGAGCATTCGACAAAAAAATTGAATAATTGCATTAAAAACGTTGCTTTCTTCATATTTTGATAAGAAAATCCTGATTCATGCACTTTCCTAATAAGCTAACCAATTTCAAGTTATATTGAGTATTCAACACTTGACTAAGGAATTAATTTGAGCACTGATCATAGAGGTATCACAAAAAACGATAAATTAAGAAGTGATTATTCATCACATTATTGGTAAATTAATTTACAAATTAATAATGATCACTTGAAGTATATAATTACATTGGGTCATTTATTTAAATTGATATACATATATTATCTAGATTAATAAAGGATTATTTTCTAAGTATGGGCATAAATAATGAACAGTGAATGTTGATATAATAAAATTTAAAAATACTTTAGATAACTTAATCGATAAACTATATACATTTGAAAGACAAATTATTACATAGGATAATTTTTCCTTAAAAATAAGCTCTGAATAAGCTCTCATCTCGTGAATAAAAAAATTCATCGAAAGTTCGAGTTATTTACATAGTTTGTTTCACTCCATATGAACTAACGTTAACAATTAGTTAAGCAGAACAATACTCTATAAAATCCTTTGAATATCCAACTAGCTATCATGTAAGTCAATAGCATAAATAAACCAGCTGCTACAAGGTTAATCGCAGTTACTCTGAAAAAGAAATTGTTATATTGAATTAAAAATACTCATCTAGTTGTTTGTTTAAAGTAAAATCGGAGAGAATTTTTTCAGAAAAGTTAGCTTCACTACTTTTTTAAAATAATCTCAACCTAAGACACCTGGGAACAAATGGTATTACCAAATGGTAATAAAATACAATTAATATACTTTAATTTTTATCCAACAGAGCCCTTGGTCCCAAACTTATTAACCATGAAGTCATTTTTACTAAAAAAATTCTCTGTACAGATTAATTAATAATTTACATACATTATGTATCTGTTTCTGTTCCTGCTATGAGTATTTAGTGGTTCTTTGATGAAGTACGAGCGAATTCCCCTAATGTGGATATAAGAGTACTCGTCCCAATTCATACTTTCCAAATTGAAATCGAACTTCAGCCTATCCGCTAAACTTGTTCTTTTCCAAATGCTCATGACATTGTTATTTTCGAATTTCCATTCGTTCAATTTGAAAAAGTTGTACGTGTCCCCAAGTTTATGGATTTTTTTATATACATCGAGCAACCTGAAATGACAATAAAGGAATTTCAATTTCTTCTCGCAATGAACTTCGTATATGTTATTTTGACTAATTTGGAAATCATTGTATTTACATTGGCTTGTTACCAGTCATCTTGGCAAGGCTGTCTATAATATAAGCCGGCAGTATGTGGAAAAGTGAGATGTAAATGTTGTACAGCAACTTGTTGCTCGTTGGCAGCAAAAAGTACGTCATAATGTGTTTGCTGCAGAGCTCTTGGACGCCGTAGGTGTAGTTTTGCTTGAAGAAGAAATCCCAAGTCATCCTCGACTGACAAGAAGCCACATTGTTATAAATTATAGGTTCTATGTTTTGATTAACGTCTTTCACAGGCTTCAATTCCTTTCCTAGTTTTCCCGCCTTCTCTGTCCTATAACCATCGCATTATTACAATAAAAAAAGAAGATCATATCAAGGTCATTATTGATTTAAGACGTAAAAGCGATACTTACCACCTACGATGGGTATCCCAAGCAGCGACGATGATGTTGTTGACCACGTAGTCAGCGGGGATCAGGTCGGGATTCAACTTCTTGTCGAGGAACACCGTGTGCAGCGCACACAAGTAGCCGGCCATCACCAACCCTGTCGGCCCGTAGAGGTTGTTGGTCCATCCGGCAATGGGTTCTCTGTATGTTGATATTACAATGGAAGGCCGGACCACACAACAGGGGATGCCGCTGCCGTATAGTCGCACGGCCTCTTCTCCCAGTGCTTTTGAGAAGGTGTAGGTGTTGGGGAAGTCGCCGATTAATCTGAAACGAGATGAATTTAGACATTAATCCCAAGCGCCTATCCTTGGATGATCGGATATTAGTTTAGATTATATTTTATTTTTCCAAGTGATTTGATGGCACATATCGCAAGGTTATCTATTAAAATGATCCGCTAGGTGGTGTTTCAATCTGATCTGTTTCCCACTAACAACTACCCTGCCTTAGTTTTATATATGACACCTTTTTATCTGAACAGTTTTAACTGAATAGTTGATTATACGATTATAAGTGATTATAAAAGCATCATGTAACCGTTGAAAAAATTTATTAGATTGTTACAATCATTACAATCTAATGTCACTAAAATTACAATAAATTGTAAGCAATCAATGAATTCAGATGATGCGTTAAGTTCATCAGGTAGAATGAAATAACCAAAATTCAACATAGCTTCTAATTAAAAATGACATTTGGAAGCTTCGCTTTTTTAACATACGGACACTCAAACTTACTGTGGTGTAATTTGCTCAATCATTTTATCATCAAACATTTTCAACATGGTAAATACTTTATCTAATTCCATAGGTGGATCGTAGAATTTCTCTTCTACATACTTCCTCGTGCCTTGCGAAAATGCCGTAGAAACGTGCACGAATGCCTGAAAACAATCATTAAAGTAAGCAACGTATCTGAAAGATGTACTGTGAGGTGTAAAACTTCTAAAAAAGGTACCTTAAGATTTTTCATTTCTTTAGCAAGCAACAACATCAGTTTAGTGCCTCTGACATTGATATCTACTGCGACGCGTACATGAGAATTGAAACGAACTGTCGCAGCGACATGAAGAACTATATGAGTATTTTCTATGAGTATTTTACGGTTTTCCGGTGATAACCCTAAATCACTGGATCCAGTATCACCTTCGATGATTTTGATGTGTTTCAAGAATGTCGGTCGCTCTTGCTTCAATTTTGTGTAGATCTATCAACGAAGTATGTGGAAAATAAATTAATCTTGACATTTTTATTATAAGCTTTAATTCAATACTGTAAGGATATTTTGTTCTACAATATAGCATAGTAAATAAAAAGAGACATAAATTTTCATAGACATTTCATAGTATAAATCTGTGTAATTAAAATCGCTTTACGATTGTAGCTCATCGGTTGAATAGGCATGGAAAATCGAACCAAGTCAGATCCCGCATTATAATTGGCATTTGATTAAGGAAAATTAGCGCAACTTGTCAGACTGAGATAATTTATTTCTTCTTTTTGGGAGGGGGTGAATGAACGTGAAGAGGATTTGAATTTAAAATTTTTTTATTTATAAACTTAATGATGTGTAGCCGATATTTAATTAAAGAAATTTCAAATTAGGCAGTCATTGTATTAGATTTCCATTAGACAGATTTGCCAATGCATTATTATACCGAATTTAGGTTACAATTTTCAAAAATCACTTCTGAGCAATATGGTGATCATTTTAGAAATGATTGCGTGGATGGTAAAGCTAGAGAAAACTTTTTTTTTTAATTTGCTGCAACATAGTGCACGGTTTAATATTAACCATTCTAGTGCATCTTACGAAAACGATGTTGTTACAATATTGTTACAAAATTAAGATCTATGTTCTTTGGTAACGAATGCTACAAAAAACGAATTCAGTAATAAATGTAAAGACTACATTGAAAATTGTAATATTAAGTTACAACAACTTTTCCATTTGATTCTTAAAAAATTTGTCTATGGTAAAACTATTATGAGTATTTCATAAAAAAATACTATAGTCAAATATAGTAATGTAGAGAATTTTTGAGGTTGTATTTTGTGTATATCAGAAGAAGAAACAGAAGAAGATGATGAAGAAGTAGTAGATGAAGACGAAGAGGAAGATGGTGAAGAAGAAGTAGAAGAAGATAAAGAAGAAGTAGAAGAAAATGAGGAAGATGAAGAAGAAGATGAAGAATATGAAGAAGAAGAAGATGAAGAGTATGAAGAAGAAGATGAATTAGAAGATGGTAAAACTATTACGAGTATTTAAATATAAAAAAATACTATAGTCGTGCAAAATACTTACAATATCATTAAACTGCTCTTTCAGCCTCTCCTGAGGGGATACACCCTTTTTAGCTCGCATGAGCAAATAAACTGTGCCAATTTTCGAACATTCCCTAAACACAAAAAGAATCCAACATTTAATTAATGTAATTCTTGTACGTAGGTCAGTGTCCACACCACAAATGTTTTTGTAATTCAAAATTTAAGTCTAAAATTCATCCGAATCTTCATTCGAATTTTTTTTCTTGAAGTAAATTGTTTTAGTCAATAATCGACTGTCACTGAATTTTTTCTATAACTGACCTTTAAATTGTGAAATTAATTTAGAAACTGTTTTCTAAATTAATCACTTTTCAGATTTATAATAACAAAACTTTTTAGCATTAAGCTACATTACCTCAGTAATTTTTCAATAAGAAGTTTGCCAATGAAGCCGGTTCCACCTGTGATCAAAACATTGCGGCCACTGTAAAAATCCGTCACCTCTGTATTTTCAGAATCCTCGTCTACTGGTCTGAATAGTTCATCTATGTAGGTGGAGTTGCTTATCCTCGGTACGTCTTCTACATTTTCGATCTCGTCGTTACCAAACATATCGTCCAGGTATGTGGCACCGCTCATCTTTACCTACAAAAATGAAAAAAGAACATATTAGTAGATTTACTAGATTTGCTAAAAAAATATTAAAATTTTTTTTTCGCTGTATGATATGAGCGAATCCACGAATTCATAAAACAACTGGGGTATGGCCCAGTTCTTTAGTGTTCTAGTATGAACCGGTTTATCAGTTGCCGAACTTTTTGGGGTCAAAATCTATATTAAACTTTTCTATGCAATATTTCGTTTTTGAAATCTCTTTTCGTTTTGAAAATCAGAACTGTATTTCTATGTGAAAAAGTTTGGCTACCGATAAACTATGTTTACGAGTTTGTCCTTGTTGATAAACACCACAAATTTGTAGATTCGCATATATAAAAAAGAAAAAAATCTAAAGTCCTCACTCATAAGACCGCAAGACACAGGGCACAAAACTATTCACTATTAAATTTCCTTCCAAGCTTCTAATCGACCGACTCGCTCGTAATGTGTAACAGTTCGAACTGCCGCCACGACTAAGAGACTCCATTGAATCTGCAACGATATAAAAGGGATTCACACACTATTGAATGACGTCTTTACACTGACGCATGTGTACCGAGTGAGTCGCGAACCGAATGACTACTGCAGAATTTGAAAATACTACAAAATTTGAATTGAATAAATTTAGAAACAGTGGAGAGCAAATCGACAGTGTTCTTTCAAAGCCACTGCTTAATTACCTGGAGTGTTGATGAATACAATCACAAAATGAAATTTACAATTGTAATAGTATTTCAAATTTTTGAAAACATTTCTCACGAAAGTATACATAGCGTTTCCGTAAACGACTATTAAGTGGCAGAGCATCAATAAAGAGTTGTTGCGACTAAAGTGCACAATTTATGCTGTTTATTAACTGTTATCATTTTGCTTTCTCTTGGGGAAAGCTTTTTTTCTGCTTGTACCATTAATTAACATTCAAAATGTGTTTATTTAGCGTGGAATCAAGAAATAAATTAAATAATTGTGTCGTATAATTGGCTGTACTGTGATGAATATAAAATAAAAGAAGAGGAAAAGACCTTTAATTTAAGAGGTTGTGCGTCAAAAAATCTCAATTGCTTAAAAAATTATGTACAGTTAAATACAAATATCGAATTTATGAAAAAACTTAAATGAGTAAAGCTAAAGATATTACCAGAATACTTACTCATATTTAACTATACATAACTTTTGAAAAAATAAAGATTTTTTGACGCACAACCCCTCAAATGAAAGGTCTTCTTCTCTTCTTTTAATTTATTTTTTGATATACTTTTAAGGATTTGTAGGAGCAGAATTATCGTGAAATAATGAAATTCGAAATTTTAGAGAAAAATAACTTTAGGGACCTCCTGTGTAAAAAATTTTGAGTTTAGACTCTAATATTTTGGCTTTCTTCATATTTTGTCATAAAAAAACAGTACTTAAAATTTCAAGAAAATCTCTAATCCAAACAAGCGAGACTGTCCTTGCAAGTATTTTTTCCTGAATAGAATTGCATAAGCTTTCTTGATCAGAGAAGTCCGGGGCTAAAATAACAGAGGTAAGTATTTTCATTCAATTTCCAGCGACGTGCATAATCCTACGTGCTGCACTGTTGACATGAGTTTAAATAGTACCATTTATTATGTCTATATATATAGTATCTCTTTCGACTTTACGCAGGAAAGATACTGGATTCTGCTGCTTTATTTTGTCAAGTTTTAACGGAAAATTTTTATTTATGTAAATTTTTGTTTTTGGCGTTACTGGTCATAACTAAAATATTAAACTTGTTCTATCTGAATCTAATTTAAATGAGTTTTTTTAAACTCATTACTATTTTCAGCATCATTTTATTGGCTTTTTGTGAATGTTATTCTTTTATAAAAATTTGGGTACTGTAGAAAATATTTAACATTGTTAGAACTTACTTCAGTTGTTTAAACATTTTTTTGATATTAAAAATCATACTTGTTAATGCATACTTAATTTATATCATTTTTTTAGAATGACAAATTTCAAATTTATTGCATATTTGTCAAATTTGATAAAAATCATAAAAAGTAGAGTGCTACTTCGTGCATTACTTTATGACCCTTCAAAAGAAGCTACTTTCATTCCAAGGACCAGAGAGAATTTGCGCATCTCTGACCTTTATTCCACTGACGAAATCCGGCAAGGAGGGAATTCGTCGCGCTAGGTTGGCGGCAGCCGTAAAATCGTGGCAATTTTCGAAAGGTGTCCATTTCGCACATTAGAGACCCGCTCGGCACGGTGTGCACTCGCGCATCGTCCCCGGAGGACACCGCTATTTACGAGGGCGCACGTGCAGAAGTCCAGCTACAAAATCGAATCGTAAAAGTCGCCGAGGCAATAGCCGACGAACCAAAATAACACGCAAACCGCATTGGTATTCTCTCCGTGCGCTTGCACTTATACTTACACCAAGAGCATTTTTGAAGTTGTATTTTGTATATGTCAGAAGAAGAAACATAAGAAGATGACGAAGAAGTAGAAGAAGAAGTAGAAGACGATGAAGAAGATGAAGAATATGAAGAAAAAGATGAAGAAGACGGCGAAGAAGAAGATGGGGAATCAGATGAAGAAGGTGAAGAAGATGAAGAACAAGCAGACGAAGAAGACGGCGAAGAAGAAGACGAGGAAGCAGATGAAGAAGAAGGTGAAGAAGAAGGTGAAGAAGAAGGTGAAGAAGATGAAGAAGAACGTGAAGAAGAAGATCAAGAAGAAGCAGATGAAGAAGAACGTGAAGAAGAAGATGAAGAAGCAGATGAAGAAGAAGATGAAGAAGATGAAGATGAAGATGATGAAGCAGAAGAAGAGGAATTGGTTATGGGGTTAGCGCGAGTACGTATGAGTGGTTAGAATGCGAGTAGAAGTGTGTGCGTTTAGATATTGGAGAGATGTAGGGTAATATGTTTTTATTATATCGCGGAGTGGGTTCAAGGTTATTATTTATGGGTTATCCGAGTACAAATTTCGCAGGGTGATTTATGAGATTGTTTTGTGTATCACTTTATTACTAGTATAATTTATCCCTTTTGAGTATAAAGCTTTGATGTTGTTGTCTTTATGTTCAAGATTTATTTTGTTTAAATATTTGATACTCGAATATTTGATTTTGAAGGTTTAAATTAATTAAAAATTGTTCTTCAAACAGAGTTTTGAGTAAAATAAGAAAAGAGATAGTGAATATTAACAGCAAGCATACTTGGAACTTGTTTAATTTTTAAATCGTTAATCCCTTGAAGGATTATTAGTTCAAGGGTACAATAAGGAGTCCCTGACGGCTTGACAGTAGCAATTATTGTCTCGAGTAAGATAAAACTAGGAGGCTGGGGGAATATTTAAAAATTCCTCTTTACAATACTCTAAAAGCGTTTCGAATTTGACTAGCAGTTTGGATTCATCAGTATATTAATATAAATGAACATAACAAGGAGTACAATACGCAATAGGTTGTCTCATAACTAGTATGATAAACAAGCCGTCGGAAGACCTATTGGTTAGTAAGGCGACTGGTGATCCTCTGATTAGTCCAACAATTCTAGACGAAACTCTTTTAAATTTTTGTAGACAATTCCAAATTATTCCCTTTTTTCCAAACATTTTACCTGGATCGAAATAATATTCAGTTAGACCTTTACAGTCTTACACTTTCACAGTTGAATCTTCTAAAATTTCGTAACGGAATAATTACGAATAAACCACATTTATATGTTCATTAATAATTCATGTACTGTTAATTTTTTATGTAGAGTTTGACGTCAAAAACTAAATTCACTAGTTAACTGAATATTTTTGAAAAGCGAACAATTTTATCACTACTTGTGACCACTTTATAAACAGCAAGTTAAATTTTCCATCGTTTTAATTAATACAACAGGTAAACTTAGGAAAAATTTGATTTATTTGTTTCAAATGGAAAAATATCAAATGATTCTTGATATCTTCTGGGAAACTTGATTGATCACAAATAGTACTTCCTAATAAACAGAAAATTAATTTCATCTTCAAGTATGAATAACTATAATCTTCATCTTTATGGATCAAAGACAATATGGTGAGAGAAATGAAATAATAATCACGAAATAATCATCGGCGTTATAAAAAAAAATCTCACCGTTATTTTCAACGAAATTCTGAGTGGAATTGGAGTAATTCTTTTCGAGCATAATTATTGATGCTACGATATTTTAAACGCCAAAGTGTCATTTGCATAATACACGAGTAACTCGGAAGCTTCTAAATCGGGCTGCATTCAGTCCCGTTCCGTCATTGTCGGCGAGCGCTTGGCGAAAAAGTACAAGGATCCGCGTCGTATCGATTCCAGAAGCGAAGGCTACGAGAGCACAAGAGAGCAGAAGAGGAAGAGCGGATCGCCCTGCCGAAGGTTAAGTTCGCGAATTGATCTCTCTCTCTCTTCCCCTCTCTGTGTCTCTCTTGCTCTCTTTCTTTCTTGATCATCTTCTTTCTCTATCTCTTGCTCACTTTCTCTCTTGCTTTCTCTTTCTCTCTCTCTCTCGCGCTCGCTTTCTCTCTCTATCTCTCTCTCTCTCTGTCTTTTCTCGTTGCTTCCCTCGCACGCCGCTCAATTTGGGAAATCTCCCCCTCGAAAGCTGCGCTCGGAATGTTTCGCGCGTCGTATCGCTGAATTTAAATTTACTCCGGATTGTAATATAAGTCGGGAAACGGTGGAGTGATCTCTTGAACGATACCGTCGTTAAAGTGTCGATAGGTCTTCTTCTGGTGAATCATCGATCCTCGCTTGGCTGAATTGGGTGGTTATTAGTGGCAGGGCAATTGAGATTGGAGTCGTGCTATAGAGGTGACCGAAATTATTTGCCGTTATTTTGCACATTTACATAAGTTGCCTGTTACAGATTTGCCTCTACGGTAGGTTTATGCTTTTTATCAGAAGAAGAAACATAAGAAGATGATGAAGAAGTAGGAGATGAAGAAGAAGATGAAGAAGTAGTAGAAGAAGATGAAGAAGTAGAAGAAGAAGTAGAAGAAGATGAAGACGATGAAGAAGTAGAGGGTGAAGAAGAAGATAAAGAAAAGTTACTCATGAGGAGTAACCTGTGAGTGCTCGGGCTACTGTAGAAGAGAATACGTGTTTATCAACCCAAAAAATATGTGGGTACATTGGCCTAGTCCTGGAAATACGACTTTTTTCGTGTCTGAACAAGACTAACAGTTTTTGATGTTCTTGCGACAGTTGTGACCTTCGAAGGTAACGTTACAAAAAAATGAAGAGTATATCTAATGCAAAATGTATCACTTTCAGAATCTGAAGTAAAAAATTTCTGGGTGAATAACAAAAATGAACTTGAAATTGCCTTGAAGTGACCTTCAAGCGAACAAATATGAACTTGAAATGACCTTGAAATGACCTTCAGTCCCCAAACTGATGATGGTGTTTCTGTAAAATAAACAGAAGTCAATTATTTTTAATTATTTATCTTTATGTATACACGGTGATCCATAAGGGGCATATCCCCTTAAAAAGGGAAATTTTTTAATAGTTCATTATTATTTGAGATACAATCAACCTTCTGGAGCTTGTTGACTTTTTTCTTGTCAATGAAACAATTTCATAGTCAAGTTAGAAAAACAGCCAAATGGAGAAAGGGTATCTGAAAAATCGTTTCGTTGATGGGACTAATATATAAGTATGTATATAAATGTATATTTCTTGCCGTACTTTGTTCCAAAAAATATGTATCAATATATAACCATCGGAATCTCCATCCCGCGATAAAATTCCTATCAGAAAAATTTTCATTTCAAATAACCATTTCCTAAAATAAGAGCACATCCGATCGAGCGCGTGAAAAGCAAACTGCGAACCTCCCTGTTTATTAAGCCTCCCCCTCCCCCGATAGCGCAACTCTGCAAAAAAAAGGAAGCGGGGAAAGCGATCGAGCGAGGGGCGCAAAGAGTCAAAGGCTCGCTCCGTATCGGCGCACGATTTCGAGCGCGCGCGCGCGGAGGCTGGCCGGGGCGCAGGCGCGCGCCATTATCTGTTGCATCTCCGGGCCGGCGGGGCGCTCGATAGCGCCGGATTATTTCCGCAGCCCCGCGCGGCCCACCTGCATGCGATGCATTTTTAACACTCGCCCGGCGTATCGCCGCTATTGGAGCGGGTGGGCTCAACCCTGGCCTGAGAAATTTCCTTTTTTTATGGTCTTTATTTTCACTCATTCGCGCTCGAGCGTAGGTGGAAACGCGGAAACGGACGAAGAGCTTTTTCAGGCAGTGGAGACGATGTTAGTTTTTTTTAGGAGGATTACTATCTTGCCCTTTTCTAATGATCTTTTTTTGGCGGGGCGAGGGAAATATGCCGACGTATCTTGCCGATGGAAGTTTTTTTTTTTTTAATTTTAACTTCGCTTTTCTGACCTTTTTTTAAGACTCATCGGACGATGCACATATATGTTAATTTTTTTCACTTTGGATTATTCATAAGCTGTAGAAAGTCCGTCGATTTTTCAGTCTATCTTCAGTATTGGCTTTAATCATTGTTTCCAATGAAATCGCATTGACTTTGTAATGTTAAGCATCAATAATGAATTCTGTGTGTCATAGTCGATACAATTGACCTAGAAAGGTGTCGATTTAAAAAATAAGAAACAGCTAAAAGTGCAATTCGACCGACACTGTCGCGGAGAAAGATACAAACTAGAAAAGTATGTGGATAAAGTTAATCGATGTGATACTATTTTAAACAAGATAAAAACGAAATGAAGATATTTTAAAACTCACCAATCAATAAGCTTAAATTAACTCGCTTAAAAATAAAACATAATAATTCCACGCCTTGTCTTCATCATCCTATCGATTACATTTTCGAAAGAGAAAAAAAAAATTTACTTTTACAGGTGTACGATTATATAAATAATAAGTATTTGAAGTAGTCCACGTGTTAGTGATATGTATAAATAGAATGTGAAAAGGTGAGAATGGAACGGATATGTAAAAGATAGACCTTCCTAAGTAGCGTAAAAAAGGCAAAAGGTATGAAAGGTGAGGCAAGTGCGATGAATAAGAAAGACGCAGATATCGGAACGAAATTTGCACGTGCGACTTGCCTCGCGTGTGGGTGTCAACCTCCTTTTTTTTCTACGCTCGATTTAATTTTCCTCGCGAAGTATAAAATTGCATTTTTTTCATGTTTCACGCTACCAGTAAACGCAATGACAGCCTGGATGTTTAATGCATTTTTATTTAAAATTTTCGTATTTCTTCATATTCTTTTATATAAATTACTGTTTTTTAAAGGAGGCAGAACTGTGTTCCTAAAATTCTAAACATTTATACAAAATTAATACATCAATTTTTTATTATTAATAATTTCCGGCTGGATAGAATTTTCAAATGCACATAATTTAAGATTGTAATTTAAGAAGAAATACTTCCTTCTGACTGTCATCATGAAGCTATTAGTAACATAATTGTAATTATTTGGCACAGTGTACTGCTCTGACAAATAGGATTTGATTAATTCTGAAGATATAATTTGTGATATAGTTTTCGATAAAGAAATATCAGTAGCCATAATTGTAGAAGTAACTTGAAGAAGAAGTTACAGTACAGTCCTATACTTCTTCTTCAAGTAACTTCTTCTTCAAGTGACTTCTACAACTATGACTACTAACATTTCTTTTTCAAAAACTATATCACAAATTGTATCTTCAGAATTAATCAAGTCCAATTTGTCAGAGCAGTATACTGCTCCGAATAATTTCAATTATTTTACTAATAGCTTCATAATGAAATTCAGAAAGAAGCAAAGATTTCTTCGTAAATTATAGTCTTCAATTATGTGCATTAACTTAGTCCAACGTTTATTTAATAATTCATAATTGTTTGTATTAATTTATACTTAATTTTTTTATTACATAATTGCATTATTTAAGAATTCTGCCCATAAATTTCTAATTAAATAAATACTTGCAAGAAACTGATTATCTTTTTTGGAACACTCATTATAATTTTGATAATTAACATATTGTTAATTAGTAATGCAAAAGTTCGGAAAACGGAAAATTTGTTAGAATAGCTTCTCACGTCTAGTAAACATTGGCTAGACTGTTTCCAGTTTGTAGCAATTTGCGTACGCGGAGGTATAGAAATGCACCATTGAATCACAATGAGTGGTTCGCTAGTTTTGAAAGCGAATGTAAACTGCGTTTGAGCAATCAAGGTAGCACAATGGATGTTAAAACCGAATTTCAATTCGGATTCGGCAATGCTGATAAGTTTTCAAAATTGTTATCTTTTACGAAAATTTGAAAACTGATAACGAAGTGTTCCTGAGTAATTAGTAATGAGAACAATGACTCGTACTTTCGTGGTTGGATTAATGCGAAGGTGAAAGAAACTTGGACGATCTCGACGAACCAATGTTTATTTAAATTCAAGAAATTTTGCCTATGTTTTGATGTCATCTTCATCGGAGCTTGTAATTGTTTAATTTAGTGCATGCCGTTTCCTGGATTTTCAATCAGATTTTTTGACTAGCAATGCCATGTCAAAGTTTCTGACTCTTCATAATGACGTTCAAGAAAGATTTAGAAACAACAACAACAATTAATTAACAACAATAATTAAAAATTATCAAATAAAAAGGGATAAATAACATTGATTAACATTTAACAGTCGACTAACCGTCATATATTAAATTAAAAATTACAAACCCTGATGAAGATGTTAAAAAATAACATCGAAACGTAGGCAAAATTCTTTGAATTCAATTAAATATTGGTTCGTCGAGATCGTCCGAGTTTCTTTCACCTTCACATTTGTGAGTAATTAGTACCAATTAATTTTACATTATCTATACTAGCTTTCTTTTGAAATTATATCAACAAACATAGATTTTAAAATGTTAGTTTAATTAGATTTTGATCAATATTTAATAGTAAATCCTTTAATAATTAAATGAAATGTACTCAGAGAAATATTTAGTCGATTTGACTGTAATTAAATTAAATCAAATAAAAATCTCCTATTTCATGAAGAAAACAATTCTCCTGGAGTTAGTTCACATTTTAGCTGAATAATTAACAAAGTTAGCGCACGCATTAGCTCAAGATATTCCAAAGCCAAAATCCAACGAAAAAATTCCTCTTCTGATTATTAGCAGTCCATCACGTTTGAAATCTTTTAATCATTCCATTACATCATTGACAGTTGACGTTCATTGTTACCATTATTTAAGTTTATGTACATGCTTCGCCGCAATAGCGGCCTGTGTGTTAATACTGGTGACGCGGTTACATCCACCTCAAATCAATAAGTGCGCCGGCAGATATTTTTCCACTCTCCATCGTACGTTTCTGTTGTACATCTTTCCATTCAACGATTATGCACTGTTTACAATTTAAATTTTTCATTTTGATTTAATTCAACTATGACGTATTATTTAAAGTTTCATTGTGATCTATTTTGATCGTTAATTTTTTGTTTAAATAACTATGATAAAGATGAGGAGTTTGCGAGTATGAACTTGGCCAAGTTAATTGCTTCAAGATCAAGTTTAAGGACATAAAGAATGAATGCCATTATTTTCGGAAAACTTGCAGTTTTGCCGTCCCTTATCTCGTTGCAGCAGTATCATTAGCGCGGGCCAACGCTTTATGCATATTCAAGATTGCTGACGCATACTGTTCATTTTCCCATACTCCAGGGAAATAGCTTAAACTCGGAAATACACTCGCTTACTAAATTTTCCATTGCGATGAATAAAATTTTCCAATTATTAGTACGCCAGAGGTGCAACCAAATCTTTTATTTCTAATTCGCATAGGGGAGACTGGAGTAAAACTGGATACTTTGTGGACATTGATTATTAAAAAATAGATAAAAAGATAATAAAAATACTAGTATGCAGAATTGTTTTTGATTTACATTTACACGGAGAGACTGTTGGGCAAAAATTACCAAACTTTTACAGTAATCTCGGGACGTCTTGCTTTTTTGGTGATTTTGATCAAACTCTTATTTTTATAAAGAGGTTAGTAATATTTGTTCAGAAATGAATTTAATATAAACAATCACCATAAGGTGGCGTTTTAGTACTACTTTTAGGGTAATATTTGAAGGGTCCACGGGAAAAAGGGGGATTGTCATTTTTTCAACTTTTTCAGAAATTGATAATAACTTATTAAATCTTTTATTACTTAACCACACTCTAAAAGTCAAGAATGACAATCCCCCTTTTTCCCGTGGACCCATTATTTATTAGATCTTTGATTAAAAAAAAAAGTTTGCAAAAGTAGTGTAAAACCAGAAGACTATTGTTAACGTGCCTATCAGATATAAAATGACAGTAAGAACATTTAAAAAGATATCATAACTATTAGGTGGCGCTAGTTGTATCAGAGAAATTTAAAATCCCGGTTTTCCCCAGTCTCCCCTAGAATAAATTATTTATCCAATGTCAAAAGTAAATGTGAATATTTACTCCAGTTATTTATAATAATTGGGTCAATGATTTTCAAGAAGTTCATTATAGTGCTGTCTAAGCATACATTGAATTTCGTTAAGTAGTTTAAATTTTCCTTCTATTTTCGATCCATGCATACTAATTAGTAAATGATGCAACATAATTTTCACTCTGACTTAAGTCAGCATTGCATACCGGTAATAAGCTCGCTAAAAAAGTCGCGGACACTATATTTTATTTGAATAAAAACAAATTAATTTTGAATACAATAAGTTCTTAAAATAAAAAGAAAATTAGTTCGACGTTCATTACTAAATAAATGCTTAAATTTTACATCCTCAATATGATTAATTATGAAACATCCCCGTTTCTCAGAAAACTTAGATAAGGTTAAATTTCGCGAAATTGATTACAACGCGGAACGTGAAAGTCAAGGCGTATCAGTTACCTCATTACGCGAAGGATATTCGCGAAGTCGGGATTGCAAATAACCACGGAAGTGAATAAAATGAAATCGTTATCCATCAAAAAAAGAATCGAAATGTGCACAAACACCAGGAATACAAGATGTGTTTTTTTCGCTCAGGCAGCTTTTTATAAAACTTCGATATTCCGGTGAAATGCGATACTCCATAACTATACGCTCGATGTTGAGCAATCCCTACCTTTGGTATCCCGCAAGTTTGCTTTTTTTTATATCGGCGCATAGCTAGAATCAATTGTTTTCCGGTTTATTCTCATTTCTCTTATGATTTCCTTCTATTTGTCGGTGATTAAAGTTGGCGGTTTAGAGCATTTTTTATTCACTTTTTATCGCTGGTCGTGCGGTGTATTTGCATATAAATTATGTTCCAAAAATATGTTGTATTTTTATTGCCTAGGAAAAATTTTAAGACTGTTTCTAATATTTATATATTTACCATACCGAATCCGAATCTAGCAACAGTTCCAGCTGGTTAGGATTTCATGATAATCTAACATGATATTCTGATCCAAAAATTTCCACTTTGAATCATCTCATTTGGATTTTGTTTCGAAATAAATCCTAAAACTTCGAAATCTATAAATAATAAACGTAAAAAAACAAATTCATAAATTCTTTATCCAGAAGCTGTAAACCCATAAATATCAACTTCACAAACTCTATATCCTAAACCGAGATAAATGTTAGGTTTGGAATACCTTAGAAAGTCATAAGATCAATTTAGCGCTGTGTAAAGTGTATGGAAGAGTTTAAGGCTAAAGAAATAGGTTTCATGAATTTAGGATTTATGGAATTAGGATCTACGGATTTAGGTTTTACAGGTTTAGGTTTTAAAGATTTAGGATTTATGGATCTATGGATTTAGGGTTTAGGACGTTAGGTTTTATATGTTTAGAGTGTATTAGGTTTTAAGGATTTAGGTTTCATAGGTTTAGGTTTTATATGTTGAGGTTTCATGAATTTAGATTTTATGGATTTAGTTATCATGAATTTAGGTTTTATGTGTTTAGATTTCACGAACTTAGGCTTTATGGGTTCAGGTCTTTTCTTTTATATGTTTTAAGTTTTGTCTTCGCAGATGATGATTTTCAACTTATATCTTGGCGAAAAAAATCCTGTACTCTTGATTGAAAATAGATATTGCTTGGCAAAGATAGTACAATGTAAGAATAATTCAAGATTCTAATAGGAAATGCAACATTTATTTTATTTTAGTCTAAATTTATCGAAATTTAGCCAGTGCTTTTTGCACTTTTTTGTTAGGACATCAAAACCTGACGTTAGGACGGAAACCTTTGGATATGACTATTCTGGTTACCGTTAACTGTCTCAAGTAGATAGTCAAATTTTGTAGGAATATGCAATTTTATATAATTTTTGATTCATTTATCGCCATATAGCGAAAGATCTAAAAGATAATATATTCAATCTCGAAACTTATTTCGAACATAAACTGCGCCGTTCTCGTTTATCGCCACTTTCTATTTTACTATTCTTGCAGGCTATCGCGGTCTGGATAACGAGGCTGCCGCTCTCGTAGCCCTTCGAGTTTACGCCGATGGCTCGGCAGCAATTGCAAGTGACGCGAGAAAACTCCGAGGCTGCTCAGCCGAGCGTGAGACACTCTCTGCGGCTGCAAAGTTCGAAATTCAGGAGACCGAGGTCACCTGCTGTTATCTTTCTTTTACCTTCCCTTTTCACTTATTCTCGCTGCTATTCATTGTGTAGCGCAAAAATTTGAGACGATAAATATTGAAGGGTAAAAAGTGTGATGTTTAGCTTAATTAATTTAACGAGTCTATAGATTTAGAAATCATTTGATTGAAGATGAGACCATTCAATTTGTTGATTTATAAATGTCCCGTAAAAGGTGAGATTGAAAAAAGTGTAATATGTAAAGCTGAATAAGTGAAATTGACTCAAATATACTTATTTTAATGTCGATTGTTTTCCACTTATTGTGATAAGAAAACTTTTGATTGAGAAGAAGTGGCTGTTTACTTACTTGAGTGAAGTTTCACTTACTCAGCTTTAGATTTATATGAACTGTATAAATAAATTTAAATTAAAATTATACATAAAAACATAATTATGATAAAGTGTATAAAAAAATTAACATACTATATACATATTTTTGCCATTTTTAGTACTCCACTGAAACCTCTGTCGAGGATCGTACAGTATTATAAATACAAAGGGTCAAGGAACAGGTTGGCTACATCTGTGGCTCAATCTTCTACATTTATACAATTGTCATGCGACCCTCGGTCATTGACTTTCGATTTGGGTGGTCGAGTGCCGAACTTTTGGGAGCAGTAAATAGATCTACCCCCACACGGGAATTGCCGGACCTGTACCTAAGTTAGTGGTCTAAGCACTTGCGAGTTTTGCAAGTAGCACAGCGCCATCTAGTCTTCTCCTTGATACTACTGCAGCAATGCAGATGCTTTGCATTGTTTACTCGCGAATTTTTTAATTTTTATTATAGTCTACATAAAAATTTGTTTAAAGTTTCAGTAAAATTTTTTATTTTCAAATTTTTAATACAGTAAGTGCTAATATTTGCTATACATTTTTCTTATTTTTAATATCATGCACATCTAAATTTTCTGCATATTTGTTAATTATGTTTATTAAAATACCAAAGCTTCTTCCATAAAGCGAGTTTGCTTTTCGATTAGTAGAAATTCAACTAATTTAGTTCAAAATTTATCTAGACCAAATCCTCTAGTTCATTAGAAAATTAGTGCACTTCAACATCCGCCTCGCATCCAAGTGCAATCTGCCTAACGAACTTCGCGTCGGCAGCACGCCAAAGAAAAAAAAATCCCGGGATCCGCCGAATCTCAATGAATCATCGAACGAGGCGCGAGGTGGATTTTCGCGGGAGCAATTATTTAAACCGGAGCTTGCGCGCGCGCGTGCGACCCGGCGGAGCGCAGTAGCCGCGTGGAAGTGGGCGAAGTTCGAGGTGAGGCCTCGCCCGCGGAGTCCAAGGCTAATGTCATTGCCGGGTCGCGCGCCCCGACTGTTACATCGAAATAATAAACGGCGGCCTACGCGCGACGCCCCGGACCTGCTCTTATTTGCGGTATTGAGCCTCTTCGGCCGCGGTGATGGATGGTCTGTGAGCTTTTTTTTTTATTTTGCTTCGGGTGGTGGTTGGTTTGGGGTGATGCTCTTTTTTGGTGGTGATATGGCGCTTTCTTGATTCTGAGGTGTGAGTTTTTAGGTGGGAGAATATAGTTTTTTTATGACCTAGATAACAAGAAACGTTTTAGAAACGTTTCTGAAACGTCGCCTGAGAAACCAGAAAACGTTGCTTGGTTAGTTTCGA
>UXGC01001452.1:0-23064 GCA_900480045.1 Eurytoma adleriae | reverse complement strand
AGAGAGAGAGGGAGAGAGGGAGAGAGAGAGAGAGAGAGAGGGAGAGAGAGAGAGAGAGAGAGAGAGAGAGAGAGAGGTTGGGCGCTTGTAACGCGCGAGCAAAGTCGCATTGGGGATTCATTGTTATGCATACGGAGTTCCTCGAAGAGCAATGTTTATCCATATATATACGCCGGGAATATTTGTACCTCGTCCCCCTCGCCTCGTCCGGGCTGCCGTTCTTCTCGCGCCTCCCACTCCGGTCTCAATCTCACTTTGATTCTCCTTCTACTTCGTACTTTTAATAATCTCCGCGTCTTCCTTTCGCGCGCGGAGACGTCTGTATTTCTTTTCCTGCTGGCGTACGGTACGGTATCTTGCGGGCCGTCCTTTTTTTCCTCACTCCGACGCGCATCCGCCTTTGTTACGTCGCTCGGAAAAAGTAGCGATTGCCGCGTTGGATGTGAGGTGTTTCTCGGCTTTGTTCTTTTCGATGCGACGGGGAGTGGGCCGTAGTGGATTGATGTACTTTACTAACATAGTTGCATTTTTATTTTTTTGAAAAATCACTAATTTTATAAAGAAAATTTTTTGGAAATATTTTAATCAGTCAATAGGTGAAGATTAAAGCAATGGACAATTGGGAGAATTTTTATTCTCGGTGCAGTTCTCAACGTTGCACTATTTTGATTTATATAGAAATTGGATGAGATGAGAACAAATTTTATATCTACTGGACTGGAATTGTAATGCGATGAGAAAAGCAAATTGTCGGAGATAAAATACGAATTTATTGAAACATTGAAGTAAATGCATTTCCTTAAAAAGTATTACTGTTTGAATAACTTTTACATAAGCAACAATTAATAATTTATTCAAATTAGGTATATGCTACTTTAATGTAAATATTAATAAAAAATTTAAATGTGCTAATCAAAGTGACTTAAGACTATTACAAAATATAAATCTGTGTAACAACGATAAGTTATAATTATATGAGGCATAAAGATATTTGCTTTATCAGCTGATATTCAAACCACCATTTATTATGAAATTTTATAATCAATAAATGATTATAATATCAAAACATTCATGAAAATTCGATAAACGATCACTTTATGTTAAATGTGTAACTTTAAATTTTTATGTCCTTGGCTCGTACACTATTGAACTATCTTTCTTTGAAATCTTGTTAATTATTTGTCGGAAGAACGTTCGATAAATCGGACGTTTTAATAAAGAAAAACGTTAAATTTAACTTTTGTGATTGAAATAATCCTGTTAGCTTGTGGAATACATCGATAACCATGTGCCGGCCACTTGACAATGCGTTGTTTAGAGTAGCCTCGCCAATTCTACAAATGCAAATATTAATTTAATTAATTTAATATTTAATTAATTTTGAATTTAAATATTCCATTATACTAATAATATTGTATTTACCTGAATAAACGATTGGACTCATTTATTACCGATCCATCGTATATGTTTAGAGCAGGTGCTTTGAAGTAAGTATCAACTGTAACATTTTCTTCATAAGGAAACAGTGAAGCTTCGTAGTACAAACGAGAAACGTAAATCTGATGATTTTCAGGAGCTTCAATGACCCAAGTACATTTTTCGCCTTCTTCCGTCATGTACCTATGATAATATTCATTCTCTATCCTACCAGGAGCTTGCGTTATTTTTCCTCCGCATTCTGCACACGAAAAATATTTTTTAAGTAATTATCTTTGTTTCGATATTAAAATTTTTTCAAACTAACTTACTGTTCCGATGGACTGTTACAGGTTCTTTTACCGGAGGTAATTTTGAAAGCAACCTGTAAATAATTTCGGAATGCTTTACACGCTGCAGATGTACCAATTCGCATTTTGAAAGTATAATTTACAGAAATCGACTTAAAGAAATTAATTTTATTTAATTTACCTCTCATTTCGTACTGTTACTTGTGTGTATATTTCACCACCGGCTTCTATACCTTCAGCTTCCAGTAATCCACTCACAAATAATCTGTGTTACAAATAGAAATCATTCGATAAATTAATTTTTTATTTGAGTTATTCATATATAAAAACTGAATTTTGTTTGCCACTAACATTTGTGTCACTATTGTACAGAATAAAATTTTAAACAAAAACGTCGAATACATTGTTGAGTAAATTTTCTTTAAAATATTTGAAAATAGGTACGAATGAACGATGTTTACGCAAATTAATTGGGACTACAACTGCTTAGTAAGTCGATCTGAGAAGTCTTTATATAGATAGCCACTATCGTATTTCACTACAATATCACATGAGTAAGTATTTTGAATAAAAATAATGATGAAACACTATCTAATGATAAATTTATGCCCACATCGTTCTATCGTTCAAGAATGTTTAACGTAGAAATCGAACTATAATTGTTTTACATTTCTTTTTCAAATTATATTTTTTTTAAGTAAATTGTACAGTACAGTTTTTTTTTAAATTTTTTATAAACGTTGCATTTTTTTTTATATTGTATATCCACCTGGGCTAATCTGGTTATGTTAATTACATTCAAATTGATCGATCAATGCATGGATGCACCTTTGGATTATGTGAATGATCACAGAATCAAAGAGATGTTCGAAATAGATTTAACCCATTTAGCGAGATAACAGTTCGTCATCTCATTCATCATGATGTATCTGCATTATACAATCCCGTGCATGCATTAAATGACAAATATTTTATCGCATCTTCAAACAAAATTTAAAACACCTTCGAAAAACTCTATTTAATTTTCTTTCTAATACCAACTTAATTGAATAACTAATTATCATCAATCAAAATTATTCTTCAAGAACCACAATTCCTGGGTCGAATTTTAATTCCCCAGCAAACGCGCAAACCAAAATCATGGAAAACGACAATCTCATTGTGATTCAAAAGGAAAAAATAACTTTTCTCTGATGCATAAATAATACCCGAGCAAAAAAAAAGAAATACAATTATTCGCGCCACCCCAAAAGTTCCCCGCAGCTCGAGGTGTACTTTAATGACTTTTTGACGCGCTTGCGAAGCGCAGTTGCGGGACGAGCGGAAGAGATCCGTACCCCACGTCCAAGATCCGGCGCCCGAGGAGGGGGGAAATCGTGGAAAGTCGGGGCTGTCACTCATCCTCGGTTACGGGTGTTCGGCTAAAAAGGAAGGGGAGAGCCGGAGAAACGTCGCGTCGTCTCCGGTGGAGCCTTGGCGATTATGTAAATGTTGCTTATGGAAGCGCAACAGATGCCTCCCTTCCTCGGTGTCCCTCTCTCTCTCTCGCTCCATATCTCGCCCCGTCGCCGGGGTTACGTATATACCCTAATCCCAATAACCGTGGAGCGACGCCCCGGCCGGGATATTGTTTAGATCCTCTAACGAAATTCCTTACAAATTCCCGTGTCTCTCTCCCGGCTGGCGGACAGCCGCCGAGCGGGAGACCCTTTGTGAGGGCACCAAAGCGAGACTTTGAAATAACAAAGTTTAGATCGATGGATTTTCCGGGCTTATTATGCCCGGGCAAGTACGTCGCTCGGCTTCTGGAATCATAATTATTTGCGTTTTTTACTGGTCGCTGGAGTATTTTTGTATAAGGTTTTTCAAACATTTATCTTAGTCAGAGATATTTTTTTACGTGTGCGAGCGATGCGCTTTTACATGACGAAGAAGCTCTGAGAGATGAGCATTTAATCATGATAATTGATTACGCAGGCAACGAATTCAAAATTTTTATGCAAATTACTTTATTGATTACGTTTATTCGGGCTTTTTTCATCAGATCACGATCACATTCTTTAAATTAAGACATTATTTTATCACCTCTTTAATTAAAATTTATAGTAATGTTAAAGCGAATTAATTGAAGGATATAAATACGATGAACACATCCATTACGAATTCCGAAATCACTTAAATGGCGCATTATCAAAAAATACCACTAATTCTCCCAAAAACATCTGTCAGCAAACAAGAAGATTACCTTATTTATCGATACCGGTTACCGCTCGTACGACGATTTACGAAGGGCCGAAAAAAAGATGAAAGCTCAAAGCCATTATTTCCCACGAAACGACAACTGACGCGCTACCGTTTTATTTGGACAGCGATTTCGAAGCTCGCGCGCAGGCTGGACGCGAGTAAATGCGATAGCCTGAAAAATAAAGAAGCTCCTGATTACGATAAGGAGTCCGGCGCTGTCTGCCATTTGTTTATACGGTCGGGACGATAACGCGCAATAATCGTTCTCCTCAGGAATCTCGTATCGCTTATACTGCCCGAGACCAAACAGCAGCAGATGGGGCACCCGTGCGCGCGGGACGAGTTCCCGTCCTCTTTTTCTTTTTTTTACACTGTATACCCGAGCTTCGCCGTTTGCGTTTCCTTTTACATCCAGTAGCTTTCGATCTTCCAATTTATTTTGATAAGAAAGTGCCGGGGATGTCTCTTTCGCGAAAAAAAGCAAGATGGGTTAATTAATTTTCTTATTAAACGCTGGGGAACGACGAGCTCGTTTACCGAAACAAGGTTTGTCCAGTTTGGAGGGCGCGGTTAAATAATTTAATCATTATATATCAAGATTAATAAGCGTTAACTGCGAAAATTTGCATACATCTACATGCAAAGTACTTTTTCAATGTTTTTTCGATCGGCGAGTATTCGTTGATATTAATACCTTGTCGTTCTTTAAATCTCTCGCATAAATTAATAAATAAATGATAATAATAAATTTTTAATTTATAATGCTTTATTTGACTTATGTACAGTCTGATATAAGGAACTTAAAAATCGAACAAAATAAATAAGAAATAAAATTTTTTTTTACGAGCACGAAAATTACATTTATTTCATTAGCTACAATGACATAAATTCACTGGTCTTCTTCAACTTTCTCTTTCCAGCAGATAAAAGAAAAATCTCAAGTCGCGCAATAGGCATCAACGTCGGCCTCTTCCCCCCACCTCTTTCGTAATGACGGAGCGACGTCAATATTCATGACCCTTTCGCGCGGTGCAGTATAATATGCTAAATAGGTCCCGTTCGCTTTTAGGTTTACGAGGCGCGAAACGTTATCGCCTTGCTGCATCATCCCGTCGCTGATGCGATTGGATTTTATGTATGCGGGTGCGCCGGCGTCGTTTTATATATAAAATAGATGCGCAGAGGAGCGGTGAAATTCAATCGCCGCGTCACGCTTTTTTTTCTCTTTTCTTTACTCTCTGTCTCTCTCTCGCTCTCTCTTTACCGAGCGACGAAAGGATTCCGTCCCTAAGTCACCTGCTTCTCGATATCGGATTTCCTAGATTGCTTTCATCTAGCGCATAGAGCGGACTTGATTATTTTGACTAGTTTGTCGCGTTTCGCTCCGTCGAAATTTGATCGGCACTTCAATTGCAGAGGAGCTCAAAATTATGCTGATTCACGGCGAGATGTCATAATTATGACTCCCTTTGAATTTCGAGACGGGAGAATGATGTAATTTCAAATTTTAATTAATATCTCCATAATTTAATAGTAATCACTGTATTTGTATTAAATATTAATCTACATAATGTTTTTCCTCGTGTGATAAAATGATTGAGTTTATATGCAGGTATGTGATTATTCTTACAAAAGCTTTTGATACAGGCTATGTAGGAGAATGCATTATTGAAATAAATAGAACGTATGTATCAGCATTACACGGATAATATTATTTTATTCGTTCATAACGCATATTTGCTATTTTATAACAGCATTTGTTTTTATAAAGGATCTTATCTCTCGAAAACACCAATATTTACAAAAAAAATCTACGGCGTCATTTCTTTGCGTTTAAGGAGATCATTAAAGATGCCTTTCATGACATTGAAATTCGTCAAGAGGCTAAGAGGTGTACGAGGATAATTAAGCTCCTTCCATTCGGCGCACAAAGGCCAAAAAACAATAACGCCAGCCGCGATATATCACAATTATAACACCTTCCATAATCATCCATAAATATAGCCAGCGGGGCACAAAGCCCGCACGTACGGCGTCTAATCAGTTTTAATGAAAGCCGCCGCTCGGCCGTCCCGTGCCCCCCACGATCGATTTATTAAAATCAACGTATCCCGCTAATCGCGCAATAACTCACATTGATTATGACTATCCCCCTTCGCGAAAACCCGTTACGGAAAACCATTAATTCTCCTTCCGCGCGCGCCCGGCAAAACTCCGCTCGCGCGCATTCATACATTTCACTTTATCGGTCCTGCGAGAGAGACAGCCAGAGAAAGAGAGAGAGAGGTGTACTCACCGCATGCATACGGACCACCGCGGCGAGAGAAAGAGGGACAAGGAGGATATAGAGGCTCGCGCGAAACGAACGTATCGGAGAAATTCTTGAAATATCGAGTCTTGGATTATTCAGCGGTACTCGCGCGGGGCCGGATTAATGAAGGCCACGGCGGACGGGCATCGGGGCTAATCCCGGGCCGCCGGTGGCTATTTATTATTATCGCTACCGGAATTCGCGGCTGCACCCGAGCGCACGAGCGGCTCCTAATGCCCCCGTTGCGGCCAATGACTCATCTCGCGATCGGGGGGGAAGGCCCCAGCTGCTCGCGCCCGCACCTCCTCCTACGTATATACGCTCCTCCCATTTACCCGATACTGCGGATACGCGCGACAAAGTCTCGACTGGGTAATTTTTTTTTTTTTCTTTTTTGTTCTCTTCGCGATCGCCTTTTTTCGCCCCGGGATTAGGTGCAGCGCGCGAGGCGAGGTGTACGGGGGAAAAAAGGCGCGTCACTCGGTAAATTTGGATCGGGCGCCGGGGAATTTGTACGGATTAAGCGCGAGATGTAATTGCTCGCTGGACGGTGCGAGGCGCGCGTTAATCATTCCTCTGCGGATGGGAGTTTGCGCCGGTCCGTCTCGCGTCGCGAGCCCCAAAGCCCGGATGCTGCGCCGGTAATTGCATTTCTTTTCTTCGTTTCGTGCCTTTGCCTCGATGGAAACGTTAGAGGATTCACTTCCGCGCTTCTTTATTGGACGGTTAATTAGTTCAATGCGAACGAACCTGAGATAGGGGACTGTGGAGGGCTGGACTGGATTGTAGAGGAGTGTTTTTTTTTTATTCTCGCATGCAGTTTCTAAAGCGTTTCTGATAGAAATTCAAGTAGCTCTATTGAAGCTAATTATTAGGCAGATTAAAAGAGTAGTCCAAAAATAAGGAAAAGTATTCAGGAAAATAAATAAAAAGGTGTCAGCAGTGCTAAATTAATTTTTTAAGGGGTCGTTGTATACCGACAATGCGGTTTTTCTTTTCAGTCAATTTTAAGACTAAGAAATAATTTAGATTAGAGCTACATTTTCTGGTTTTTAAAGTTTGAACCGTTATATAATTGGATGATTTACAAAATTGAATTTATAAAACGAAAAATCATGATTATTCTTGATAACCACGTTTAAAATATAAAAGTAATGCAGGCCCTATTATCTTTATTGCTAAATCAAGAAGAAACGTCTCGAAAACTCTTCATAAATTTATTTATTATGAAAACGCAAAATGTAAATACGAAGATGAAAAATAATTGAAGGTATAGTTACTTTAATTTTCTTTTTTATTTATATCCTGCAAAAAATATCTTGGTAATCCTGGAATATTACATACAATCCGAAGGCAAAATGAAGCAAATCAAGTCCGATTCTTTTTTAATCAGTGAAATGGACATGTCATAATCAAATAAATTCAAGAATAAACTGTTGCAACGTCTGGTCGCAACGCGAGTACCCGTGCCTCGTCAAAACTCGTTAATCCTAAACTCAACCGCGGGCAAAAGGAGCAGGGAACATCGGTACGTCCATCGCGGACTACAACATACTCGGTCTCGATGGCGCGGCTCGCCTTTTCCCGACGTGTCGTCTCTTCATTTTCTCTCTTTCGCCGCCTCAATAGCGGCTCGGCAAAGCTACACGTTCGCTCGCTCGGCCGCGAGAACACGCGAGATCGCGACAGCTCCGACCGCGGGCGAATCGCTCATAACCCCCCCGCCCCCTTCCTCCTCACGGACGTCTGGCGCACGTATGCTCGAGGCTCACCCTCGGTAAATCTCGGATGTTGCCACGGCGACGGGCCGGGCAATAAAGTCCGATCGGGATAATTTATTCGCGCGATTTAGGGCCGTCGTAAAGAGGCGCGCACGCGCGCGCCCGGGTTATTATTTCTCGATCGGCGCCGATTATTTTACTCCTTCGTCGGGATTGCGATTTACGGTCGGGCCGGCCGAATATCGTCGAGCCGACGTCGCGGCCTGTTAGCCGGCCGGGGAACACTTGTACGGGGCTGAATTTAAAAGGGGCCGCTAGGGGTCCGCTCGTATGCGTACCGATCGGCGCGCGGATCGGTATATACGCGCTTGATTAAATAAATGCCGCGTAATGCAGCGCGGGGAGAATAAATAACGGGCTTTATGCGAAGTTAACGAGTATTTATACGCCGGGCGCAACCTGTTAAAACTATTGTGCGCGCAGGGCCAAGGGCGGGAACGAAGGAAGGGGGTAGGGCTCCTTGGATTCGACGAGCGGTTTATTGCGCGCAATATGTATTCATCGAAATCGTGAATCATAATGTTTGATTTAGTGCGGAATGAACGGATGAGTGAGCGAAGACTATTACACTAATATGACGGCGTTATGTATCGGGTATACCATCATAAATTCGAAGGGGTATGAATGCGTATATAAGCGGGACTTAAAAAATGAAATAAAAAGTTATTTTTCTCGATTGCACGTGGGGTGAAAATTTTAAATGAATACGAATTAACATGTGGGCTTCTCAATAGTTTATAAATTCTAGGACAATAACACTGCTGTCGTCGAATTTAGAAGGTGCATTTGTAAAAATACATTCTCTTCTTTTCTTTGTAGATTATTTCTATTTCTTATTTTTCACTAGACTTATCTCTGTCTTTAGTTCTATTTAGGTGCTTTTAGCAGGTTTTCAAAATACATTAGATGAAAAAATCCTCCAAGAATTATATAGGGATTTACTTAAATGGACTTTTTATAAGATTAAATTACTTCAGTACTATAAATTATTGTAGTCTGACCCACCAAACCATTTTTGTTTGAGACAAAGAGAAAGGAAACCTATTGCATAAAGTGAAGAGAATGAATTTAACATTTTATTTAAAACAATGGCTTCTTTCATATTTCTCGTAAAGAATTTAAGATTCGATCTTCGTTGCAGCTATAGCCCATCGTAAGAAGTGTATTGCTTCAAAAAGATATGAGCGACGTGAAAAAAGGAGAGAAAGGCTTGCAAAGAAAGGACGAAGAAAGGAAAAAGGAAGAAATAGCCGCGTTCTTTGACAAGGCCGACGACAATGAATTATTCAATTGGCTAATCCCGCCCGTGTCCCGATTGCGAATCGGCCCGTACGGGGCGAAGCGAGCGGGAAGAATCGACCGATCGTGTCTCTCCTCTCTTGACTTTCGCCTCGTCGAGCGTGACTCCTCTCGGCCCGTTTCTTCCTCCCGTTTTCTTCTCCTTTTTCCCAGCGATCGCCGCCTCTAATCGCCTCGGCTCGCGCGCCCACGGCAACAAGGTGAAAATCGAACGAAATTCATGGATAAACCGATCGAAAGCTCGTAAAAACGGTGTACATCGATTTACATCGATGCTCGCGTGTCTTTCGGCGGGATTTTTCGGGGACCCGATGCAGCGGGCGTCGCTTGATTTACGGCGGCGCGTCGGGGCCCCGGACACCGGTTTGATCACATTGTAAAACGGCGCTTAGCCCGGGCTCCTCTTCCTTTCCTTCGGCGTTCCTCACCTCCTTTTTTACGACTGCGATCGCACATTTTAATGGCGACGCGCACGGCCCTCTCCCCCCCTTTTCTTGAGGCTCCTTTTGTTTGCACGGGGATTTTTTTGTTCGATGCTTTGTTTTCGTTAAGAATGAAATATCGCCGCGTAAATTGTAACGGGTACCCGCTCCCTGACGCATTTGACTATTATTGATTGTAAATTCTTGGCGGCTGATTTTTATTGCGCTCACTCTCTTAGCTGCGTTAGTCGGCTTGCTTCGCTTTTTATGCGCATAAATGAGTTATTTATTTTCGAGCTAATTGACAAACAACGAAACGAATTCATTTTTAAAAAAGTTTTACGTAATTGTCGTATATCATATTTTAAACGTTTAATAAATCATGACATTCGGTAAATTTGTTTTTTAAATTGAAAGTGTTGCAACTTTCAGTTTTTTAAACTTTGAAAATATAATTCAAAAATATTTCTTAAATAATAAATCAATTAACTATAAAATATGTTACAACTATATGTATAGAATTAATAACGTAGATAAAGTTTAATAATTATTGTAAAATTCCAAGTACTTGTAATCATTAACGTAACTACAGTGGAAGTATTTCAAATATGTAAGGTCATTATCGGCTTCCCCGATTTAATAAATGTAGGTAGTTTTCCCCTTCCTAATCGGTAAGTCTATCTAAATCTACACCTACCTTTTTATGTATAACACTGTTTCTACAAAAAACAAGCGTTTCTCACGATAAGGGAATGCACAACAGTATTTTTAATTGTAAGCAATTAATTTATTTAAAACTAACACTTGTGTAAAATAGTGATAGCTAGTTTACTAAAAATAGATAAATTTTTTCAATTCTTGGTCTTATAAAGTTTTCCTTGCAAGTTTCAGCAATAAACGTTATAATAAACAAGTGTAATACAAACTTACTTTTCGATAATATGACTACGAAACTAATTAAGGTAATAACTGCGAAATAGTAGGATAGAACGCAGGGAGTAATTAATGTAAAAGGGACTCAATTAATGTTAAAAGTAAATTATTCTCGCGTGACATGTCAATCAAAATTCATACTCATCATTTTGTCGGAAGAGACTACTCCAAAATTAAAAAAACATCTGCGATTTTACACTTTACAATACAAAATAAATAAATTCCGAAACATAAACGCAATTCCTCCCTCTTAAATTTCAAATTTTCTCAATCTTCCTTCGAGTCCCGCAACCTCCGTAATCCTCGGCGACGTTATATGAAATTTTAATAAAAACATCCCGGCGAATCCGTGATAATCTGCCCGTCCGAAATATTATTTCTCGCCAGGCGCAAACTCGCCGGCTACGGCGACACGGTTTCGCTCTCAGACGGACAAATGGGAAACGGGGCCCTCGGGGGAGGCTCGTCGGCGCGGCCGAGAGCAAGTAAAGATAAACAAAAGGCACGCGAGGAGCCGGCGTTGCGCGTCGGCGAGCGCCGCCTTATTTCGCGGCCCGATAATCCAGCCGGGGGTGGGGGGAGTGCGGGGGAGGCGGTCAGCCGCGAGACGGTGCTACTGCGGCGAGCTCGTGGCCGCCCACAGCACGATACTGCCTCCTTACGCGGATTCCGCTACCTTGCCCTAACCCTCGTCTCATCATTTCCTATTGTTATTCTCATGCTTGTGCTGATTTCATCAAGATTTGCCTGGGTTCTTTTGCTGGATGATCGTCAGGGCGGAGGTGGTCGTTTGAATTTTCCTTTTTAGGCGTGCTTTTACGAACTGGAATCTTTATGAATATAATCATTTCATTTGTAATTAGTAATAAATATGTGGGTATGTTTAATGTTATTTATTTATAGTTAAATTATACACGTAATGGATGAAAAATACGTGCGGTGATTGCGAATTACCAGTGGATTGCACATTTGCTTGGGTTCATCATGTTTGTCAAAACTCATTTTCGTAATGTTCTTGGTGAAAATGATCATTCGTTGAGCAGTAAACTAAATGTGTTAACCGCATTAACAACCTAATAATATATACATGAAAATATCGTAAAAGCATTTAATAGAAATCCACGTTTTATTACTTGCTTATTATTATTCACCTCAAACCAAGCAAAATCCACTTATTATTTTACGTTGGTCGCTTGTGCTCTCACGTATTTTACAAATAATTTTACATTCAAATTTTTACGGCTGCAATAATTTAACGAAGTTTTTTCGAGTAAATCCATCGCTCATTAATATTTTTCAATTACGTACAATTCATCCCTCTTACTACAATAAAATTTTTATATTACATTTAAGAAGAAACTGAAAAATTTTAAAAATTTAGAGGAAATCTCGTTGCCATGCCGCGTGCAGCAAGCGTCTAGTCAGCTCATTACAGTATCGATCATCCTGCGCGGATACACCCGCCTTTCCTTGCCTCTTTCTCTCGTCACATGCAAAGTGGCCGATAATGCTGATGCGGCGATTCGTCGATGAGAACCGCCGACTGCGCGCCGGAATATTATAATGCCGCGCTCCAGCTGCGAGCCGACGAAAAATTCAATTGACATAAATAAACCGCGCGGCTCTCTCCCGGCGCTCCCATTGTGTAACCCACGCGCGAGGAACGTGAAATTCATTAACCGGCCAATTTATGATGATTACCGGCTGATTTGCGGGTGTCCCGCGACCTCAGCGCACTCCTCGTTTTCCCCGATTTCGGCACGCTCCAAGGACTTCGTTTTTAAAAAGTTTACGAGCGCGGGAAATTTGAAAATAAACGGGGGAGACGGTTTAAAAAAGAAGAGCGAAATGCGGAGACTCCGTGGATCGTCGGGATTAAATCGTCAACGGCGGTTTTCGAGTATTCGGGAGATTTTTATCAGCCGTAAATTATACGCCGGCGCGCCGGCAGACCGCGACCGCTTCATTATGCTCGATCGTTTACACATTTCAATATTAATGGCCCCGGGAACCTTCCCGCGGCACGCGGGATACTCGAAAATTCTGTCGTGACTTTGATCTTTTTCTCTGAAATACATTATGTTAACATCTCTTTTATGCCTGCATTCATTTAACGTTTATTGCGCCTAAGTATTTTTTGACGAACGATCAATTATTTATCTGTTTGGTCGATCGCGATAAATTCCCGGGACAACGACTTTTACTGCTTTTCAAAATTTCGTGTAAAACGCTCGTTTCCATATAAATCTCCAAGCGCCGCACTAATTAATTAGTCGTTTTCATAGTACAATCTTCCTCTGTATGTTTACCTAACAGAAAACTATCCACTTCCGTACCGATCAAATATAAAAAGAAGCGTGTAACACCCAATCAATTGCGGTCGCGCAAAAGTCGCTTAATTAAAAAAATCACCTCCTCTCGTACAAACGAACCAGCGGATAATTAATCGGCGCCGATAGCTCCCACTGCAGCCTACTTCCATTGAAAGAAGGGGGTAGCATTCCGCACCGCAAGAAAGACTTCCCCCGGAAATTTCACGCGCCGCTTGACAGAGGCGCATAATCGAGTTCCACTTAGCGATCGCGCAATTAAATCGAAATCAAAATGAGCTCCCACGCGGCGCGATTAAGCCGCGGAGGACCGACGCGGCAGCTAGGCGAATCCGTTAATTAAATCAAGTGGCGGCTGCGCGCTCGCGAGCTGGCGCCTCGCCGTTGTTGCCGTTGTACGCGCGGGCTGTTTGCTCGCTGCGCGAGGCCCTCGACGTGTAATCGCGAGGCCCCTCGCGCAGCCAGCCCCAGCCGTCGAGGAGGCGTTCGCGCGCTGCTCTGCCCACCCCCTTCACCTTTCGACTCCTTTTCCGAACCGCACGTACGCGCGTGGGTGCTGCTCGCGGGATTTTTCGCGCTTGTAGGTGGATGCTTCGATTAAGCTTGATCGTTGAGCTTGACGGATGGATTACGGTGTTTGTGGCTGTAATGAGGAATTAATTGGAAGATTTTTGTTACTGGTAATGCACTGTGCAAAAACTTGCAGAATTTGACAAAAAGTTACTAGGTTTTTTATTAGTATATGGCGGAGACTAGAAGTTTTAGTAAACGTTGCACTTAAAATTTTAGTTATTTTTGCTATTCTTTCAGTAAATTTTACTTTAGATTTAGTACACTTTATATAATAAATAAATCTATAATAAGTCCCCGATAGACCTGAATGATTAGGTACTGAAGAAAGCTACTGATGTTCTTTCGCTTACACAATTTTAATAATCAAATGTCACTATATAAATTAGCGTGCAATGAAAACTTTTTATTTTAGTATTTATCGTTTTAAAAATTTTCTAATTGAAGCACCTATCTAATTCAAATTAGTCTATAAATTAATTTACGTTAAGCCAATCAATTTGTACCAAACTCCGACGAATTTTTAATTCTGAAAATTTTAAAAGGCAACAAATTCCATTACTGAATAAGTTAACTACGTTTTGAAACTCTTCTTACAATTTAAACTTGAATTTCACGTGCATCATTGAATTCGATTTTCTTGTTTACTACCGTATACAACCAAACGCTAAATTTAATATCTCACATCTGAAATCTAAAGGACGTGTACATACGTCATTAACCGAAACATCACAGCTCTCGCAATTACTCCGAGCCGGCGTGCGAAATAAACGTGTAGTCTTATTTTCGAAAATAAAAGCAACAATGAAAAGCATCGCCTTCGCGCCCAGCGCCAATTGCAGTCATAACCCGTCTCGGGAAGAGCCATCATTTCGCGAAATGGATTTCGCGCGAGACAAGAAACTTAACGGTATACGCGCGCTCGGCGCTCTCGCGCGCAATAATAACGATAATTATATAGGCGAGCGAGAGGAGCGCGCCAAAGTGATGTGAGATTTGAATAATTGGTCCACTTGCCTCGAACCAGCCGAACGACGACCTCAAGGACCTTCGCGCGCGCTCCTACGAAAATTATCTACCACTCCTTTGCGTTAACTCCGTAAATCATACGCGCGAAACGCCGGTGCTTACAGGTGTTTCGCTATAATCGCTCGGCGCTTTTCTTGTCTCGAAGGGTTTTTTTTGGCACGTTTCTGGTGAAAGGTTGCGTTTAATGCATGTGTACATTATTGTTAGCAACAATGTAGTAGACGATATACCGGTTTCTTTTTAATGCAGTTACAAATGTGTAGTAAGAATCTTTGTTCAACTAACTCTTTTACAAATTCACGGAAAGAATTGTTGGGTAAAAATTACTAAACTTTTGGACTTGACTCTGGTGATTTTTAATAGTGACAGTTTAATTTTTATAAAGAAGTTAGTAAAATTTATCCAAGGGTCTACAAGTTTTAGAAGGTGGTTAGAAAATCTCGTAAAAATTATATCAGCTAGTAATTTTTACCGCTACTTTTAGGGTAACTTTTACATCAAGAAACTACAGAATTATAAAAAATGCTACATTTAAAAAATTGCCCAAGCCTAGTAATGTTACTAAAAATCGTATATAAAAACGGTACAGGATAATAATTTCTTACATTCAACAGTTCATTCTCAATAATACCACTTTCACAACCTCATTAAAACTTTTATCAATAAAATCAATTTTAACGTACAACCTCGGCTCCGCGGTTCAACCGCCATAAATAAACCGAAAACGCAGCCTAACTAAGCATTTAAAGCGATGCACCGTCATCCAGAGAAAGAAAGAAAGAAAAAAAGGGGGGGATATCTCGTGGAGGTGATCGCGAAGATTCCTAAAAAGGTACGGTGACGGACGAAAGGTACACGGGGCTCCCAGCATCCCTCCCCCCTTCCTAACCAATCATCGCGGGCAACGGCATACTCGAACAAACGCAGCGGCGGCGGCATTCCCGCGGCGCGCCGCCGGCAAACCTGATGTTTATATCTGGAATTATGCGCTCGATTTGGATTTATAATAAAGCGCGCGAGGCGCGAGAGCGCATAAATTATGGTAATGCCGGCGACGAGCGGTTTGAATTCAGTTAGCGCAACACCTCGAGCGAGGCTGCGGCTCCGCCGCCGACTCAAAGACACCTGCCGCGAAGCGTGGAGCTTCTCTTTTTTTTTCTCTTTCTTCGGCGAATGAAAATCTTTTAACGAGTGTTTCCCTCTTACTTATCGACGACGCCGACGTCTGCAGTGTGTGTGTGTGCCGTGTTTACGTTTACGCTTTCAATCCCGCGTGAAATGGTGTTATTTGGCTGTGACGAGATATTTTTCAGATTTTTATATAGTGAAACATTAATTATAATAATTGTGAGTTAATATATTGCTCGTCTGCAGATTATGCAGGCCAAATAAAAACAAAGCTCGGATATTTGAAGCGCACCCATGGATGTTTCAAATAAAAAAATCATCCTTTTTTGACATATAGGCGTGAGTTAAGAAATTTCGTATTAGAATTTTTATTAATTATTATAATTTACGTAACTTTTTTTCTATGTTATTGTACTTCTTTTGTTCCTGGTAAAATCGTTCTTGATGTACATCCCTTTACGAATGCAGATAATCAGAAATCCAAAGAAACGATTTTCCCGGCCGTTAAAAAAATTTTGCATTGCAGATTACAAACGCTCGAATAGCCGGCGAAGAAAAAATACCTTAAACAGTCTTAAGTTGATTAGCCAAATTATGCGAAGAATGCATTATGTAGGGGAGGCAAAAATTTTATTCGGAATATCGACCCCGCTTTTTTACCCAGAGCCTTCGTTATACAGTAAAAGGAATAAATTTGCGACTACTCCCGCTCTTCAATGTTCCGACGGAAATTTCAAATCGCATCGTAAAAACATTCTCCCAGCTAACAATTTCACGAAAGTGTACGTTTTAATCGTTCGTGTATTTAATAAAAATTTCTAACGACGGTATAAGAAATAAAAAGAATTTTACATCTACCGATAAAGAAAAAATAAGCCTATTCACTGCAGCATAAATATTTCAGGCACAATAAATTTAACCATCCATTTAGCGTAATATCTCGCATTCAATCTGATCATAAATAATAACAGTAAAGTTTCGATGTCTCTCGTAAACATGCAAACCTCGCTCCACCGCACTCATTCCACCGCGGTCCCCCGCCCATCGTTGGACAACAATAAAGCAAAGAAAAAACGTCTTGAGCTTCCGCTTAAGACTTTAATTGAAAATATCGTAGGTGCGTGGACGGAGGCCATAAAACCGCCTGGGCAAGGAAAAAAGAGAGGAGGAGAAGGGCGGAGGGAGCCTTGTTCCTAAGCTTTTCCTCAAATGTCGCCGCGGAGCTTGATTCGCTTTCCTCATTTTCCACGGACTTCGCGTGATAGCCGCCGGTAAATTAGATTCTTATCTGCGCCGCTTCCTGCGAGCCTCCCCGAAGGAATCGTTCGGCCTCGCCGGCGGGGAACGCGAGGCTCCTTAATGATCTCGAAGAAACCGGGAGAACAAGGCGATCGATTGAGTACCGCGTGTCGCGAGACTCGGCCTCGCGGGTGGCTATGGGAACGGGGCACTGGGCGACCAATGAGCGTTTATCACTGAACTTGATTTTTATTCAGATTTCGCGGTATGATAAATGGATATTTGAAATATTCACTGATACAGTTGTGTAAAAATAATCCGTAAAAATTCCGGGAAAGCTGGTTCACGAAAGCTCGAGCTTTCCGATAGGCATTTTCAAAAAAAAATGACAAAAGTTGAAAGGACATTTTGAATTTAACTTTTTTTAAAAGAAAACCCTTACTTTTGATTCTAAATTCTGAAGAATCACGAATTGATAAGATAAGATTTTAATAGAAGTTAATAATGTGATACGTATAAAAGGATAAATTTATTGTAAAAGATATAAGGTATTAAAATTAATACAGTGATTAATATGGTGATAATTAAAATTAATACTAAAATCATTGATTAAAAACCTGAAGCTTTGTATACATTGGGTTTACACATTACAGTGGAGGAAGTTTTTCTGTTTCTTTTTTCACCTTGTACTTACTCAATTTATGGTAAAACCATTTTTTACATGAAAAACGATGAAATATTTTGTAATAAAATGAAAAACTTCTTGTTTCAATGTTAGTTGAATATCCTTAATTAAATGACCACATATTAATTATTTTAAATCTATTTTTCCGCAAGACATTAAAAATTACTGTTTTAAATAATAGTAACTCATTATACACTTTCACATCATTTCTGCATTCCATGTCTCGTACAATTAAACTTATATCCAAAGTGACACACACTGAATTCCAGGCTATTTTGGTCGTGCAACATTAACAAACCAAAGTTCTTTATCTCGCCAAGTCATTTACATTGTCTATACGCTCCCAAACGAGCGATAAATCATCGAACGCAGCGCGCACACCCCGCAAAAAAGCCAACATCGAAAGTCCCGCCTGCAAGAAGCAAGCGCGAGCCGGAAAACAATGTTTATGTCGCCTTCGCGATATCACCGCGCGTCTCTCTCGTTAAACATCGCGGATTCCCCTTTATCTTCGCACTTTCATCGCGTCGCCGGATAAAATCTCTCAAAAAAAGATTTAAAAAAATGCCGCCCGAGAAGAAAAAAGAAGAAGAAGACGCCGCCGTCGATCGCTCCTCCAGCGCGCGATAAAAGATAGCGGCGCAGCTGATGTATTTACGGCGGCTCCGGGGAACAATGTGCGTACAGTTGCTCTAGCACCGAGCGAAGAAGAAAAAAAAAGTCAAGGAGGGAGGTGCAGTCTAGCGTTTGGATACGCGCAGCGACGGCGCGTGTTTTAAAATTCACGGGCTCCCGCGCGCACGCGGCAACTTTCGGAATAAACATTGACGTAATGGCAGTTTTATTGGGATTTTATTCGATGCCGGCTGCCGGGCAATGATGCGCGACCCGTAAACAAGCCCCGGAATCGCTTCCTCGAGCTTCTCTCTCTTTTGCCCGGCGTAACGACGGCGACGTCGGCTCCCTGTATATCCCTCCGTTTCCTCTTCTCCTCCTCTTTTTTTTCCCTTTACTCCGCACTTTTTATTGTCCCCTTTCTTTTCTACTCGCCGCCGGCTAATTGCTGTAGATGCCCGGCGGTAATCGAATATTGATGCTTATCGCTTTTTTCGTGAATATTAGATCGAACTGATATTTAATCGGTGTTTCTTGTCGCGATAAATTAATTGCAAAAGATGCTATGAATTTTTAAAAATATTATATTCAAACTTTTTTTTGCATGATTTTAAAAGGAATATTCATTTTTTATAATTTTCGAAAGAAATTATGTATTGTAAGACTGAAGGATGATACCTGTAATCTTAAAATTGATAATCTGTTTAAAAAATGATAAAACTTGGTATTAAATAGAGAAAAATTATAATCTTGATAGAATAAGTAAAGAAGAACAGTAACATTTTATGTAGCTTATCGGTGTGTACTTTATCACCGAAATGATTAATTCATGGATAATATTTGTCCATTACACGTTTTACTTATAAATCAGTGTTTTTCATTTTCTTTAATAGATTAGTGATGAAAAATTGTTTAACTAAGTATACATTTCGCATCAATTACAGGAAATGTAATAAAACTATCAGTTTAAACTAAAAGCGATAAAATTTTATCATTTTTCTTACGTTAATTTCCTCGACTTCATCATATTAAAAAATCCCTGAAATACAAAACAAAGATCCTTTTCCAACATATGCTCTAGCAACTTATCGTCAATTAATCGCTTGTGCACATCAAGCCGATAATAAACGTAAGTACACGATCAGCCTGGTACTCGTCTCCTCAAAAAAGAAAAAAAGAAACTAGCGCGACAAGCCCGTCTACAAGCGGTTCGATTCGCGCATTCCCAATCCTCGCTCTCGCTACTCATTTTTCCGAGCCGAGCCAGCCGAGCAGATAAAGCCTGGGCGGGAGCGGATCCGGCCGCCGCACGGCCCCGTGGACACGGGCAACGAGATGTTTGAAGTTAGAGCTGTCACCGTCCGGGCTCGCGCGGGCAAACGGCCATGTAGCCGGGGCTGTCGTTAACACGCGTCTCGCGGCCCCGGCCGGTTTCCGTTGCTCAGCCCTGCGAGCGCGCGCTTTCGACGCCCCGGACTCGATTAATCCGTATCCATTTTCCATGCCCGATAACGAGTTTCGTGCGCGCGCGTGTGTATGCGGAAGGCACGCGGGGGCGGGGGTGGAGGCCACGAGGATACGGAAATCGACGAAAGCGAACGCGCGAGTGTGTATTTCGAGCTGCGAGAGATGGACCGCATGCATATTTATGGTATTCATGAATGTAATTAAGCGTGGACCCGGGGTGCCGGTGGGGGGTAAATGAAAAATTTGATTGCGAATCGCCTGGCCTATTGTTTATTTTGAGAAATATTTGGGATTCCTTGAAGAATATATTAATCAGCTGGAATATTGATGTCTTCTTGAAAATGGATGTGATTATTAATCGCTGAATCTTAAAATTGTCATATATCATAAAAAATATATTACAAGTTTTATAAGGATTAATTAATTTTTTATAAATATGGAATGAGTAATGAATTTATCACGTATTTTATTTCAAGAAGGAGTAGCACTATATGCGATTTCATGACAATGTAATGTAAATAGTATAATAAAGTTTGATTTAAATCTTCATAAAAATCTTATTCTCTAAAATGCTTATTAAATAAAATAATAATTTAGGACAGAAGTAAAAATATTTGAAAAACTTTAAATATCTTTCAAAACTATTACCAGTAATAAATGACAATTATTGTTATAGAATAATGATTTGGATGAAGTGGCACGTTTATTGTTTCATATTTTTCAATTTTTCCCAGCCCATAATTAATTCTTAACACTTCTTTTCCCAGAGAAATGCCTAAAGTGTAAAAAATGGTAATGTATAAATCTCAATAGTAACAGAAAAGTTGTAGACAGTTGGAAATAATGCGAGGGAGATCGAGGGATTTACGAGCGGCAAAGCATATACGGCCACCCTACTTTTATTAGCTTTATAGTGACGTTATGGCGCTGAAAAAAAACTTCGGTATATCAAATTCAGTCCCCCGCATAATATTATGCAGTCGATACAGTACAGTTCCAGCACAAAGTATCACATGTTTGACTTTGAAGATGGTACCCATTTAAATACAAAGAAAATTACTGCGAATAGCACAATTGCATAAACCACGTGGCCTTTTTTAAGGTGGACACATTTGTTAATACATATATTTGATACACGTTGATGTCAAAATAGTAATATTAAACAGATTAATCATCATCTACCTATGTTTATTTAAAACACATCAGTGTACATAGATGTCATCAATTCGTCATTAAAATATGTCCAATAACGTGATGCGGCAGAGGCACTGATATAGCGAAACCGCTGCTAATTTGTTTCCACTAACGTTTAATTTCATCGTTTAAAAGTTCGCGGTCATATTAATGCCTGGACGCGTCAGGCTAATTATGAACCGGCTTCGGATCTGCGCACATAATTCACTCAGTTTCCACGATGTGTCCGCCGGGCTGATATTTCTTTCAAACAATTTTTTTTTACCAGCACACTCTCGAGTTTATAAACACGTTACGTCGTGATCATTAACCGGAGAAATATCTTTATTAGAGTAATCTCCGTTTTCGATTTTAATGATAATTTATTACCGGGAACGTAGCTATTTCTATTTTTTTTTGTCCAGCGGTGAATGATTGAATGAAATGTTAATCATCTACAGTGTAGTGAGTACATTAATCAAAAGAAAAAGGAACGTTATAAGATTTTATGATTTAGAAGTATACGAGCAAAGATAAAGAGTATTAAATAAACAAAGTATGTCTGTGCAAATAAATAAACATTTAAACTTGAGGTTTAAACAAAAGGAGCACATTTGCTTGCACTACGATTTTTATCAATGAAACGTTCCATTCGAATCTTACTAGCTATTGATCGCTAAAAGATCTCTGTTTCTTTCATTTATCCCCATTCCTATTCCATTTTCCTTTTTCACTCAAATTTTTAAACTAAAGTCCTCAATCTCCATCGAAGGCATTGCTTGTCACTCCTGATTAATCGCACCAGCTGCCTGTCGCGATCGCTAAATCGGTACAAAAAACTCTTCCCTCGAATTTATCAATTATCCAATATTTGCTAGCATCAGCTTACATACAGTTACTCCTCGGAACCGAACCATTAATAACCGGCGCCGCGAATCTTTCGGTCGATCATTAGGATAAAAGTCGAGCTCGCATCTAAGAAACGATCGGTGCACCGGTGGAATTCGCGTCCCGCTCGTCAGCCGGGTAGAAAAAAGCCGAGGGGAAAGAGAAGAGAGCGAGCCTCGATAATGGCCACCAATGCGTATTGTCAATCTCTCGGAGGGAATCGCTTGCATAACAAACTCCGGCGGCCCTCTTATCCATCTCTCGCCGATCGCTAGTTACATTACGCCGGGCATACAGCACGTGCAGCCGCACAAAGAGCCCTCCTCGGGAATCCGGACCCCCTCCCACCCCTCGCGAGTGCGTCCTTCCTTCTTTTTTTTTTATCCTCGACTGGACCGGCGTATGTACATAAGGCGGCGGTTATTCCCGCGGCCGTATGACCGCGGCGCTCGAATGAATTATTTACCGAAGGTCCTTTCGCCCCGACGGGTTGCCTCTTCTTTTTTACGACGGGTCGGGGAGGCGCGCGACTAGAGAGCCGCGGACGAGTCTATCGGCGCGCGCGCGACTCCGGACGGCCTTGGCAATCAATATTGCGGAGAGAGTCGAGAGGAAGACGGTAGCGGCTCGCGGGACGCGAGGAACCTTGGCCGTCTGAGGAGGAAGGAGTGCGACGCGGGAGAGGGAAGGACGCCCGAGGCCTTGGGGTACGCGCATTGTCGCGGCTAGGTCGACGCGGCGACGCGATGAAAGAGCGACGCGACCGAGCGGCGAGAGACGGTATTGAAAACAGATCTGGGCCGCGGGTTCGTTATTGAGGCTGCCCGCTTCGTTGTCGATAGTTTGTAGCGAACTTTCGCACAATGGGTCTTATTTATAATTTGTGGTATTTTCAGCTTTTTATGAATTTCTTGCAAATAGTTCGGTTTATTTTAAACAATTTAAGCAATACACTGTCGATCAATTTACATCAGTAAACGGCGTTTTGTTTATAATAAAGATTTATAAGAAGGATTGCATTGAACACTGCATTGGATCTTAATGAAGGAAAAAGGTTGTAAACCCTAAATTTAACTTCAATTGGTCATAAATTACTAATATTCATTATCCCTCTAAATCTCATCCAGTGAAGGTTCACGGCCTGACAGTGCATATTCACTGAAAAACAGTGAGGATTAGGTCACTGAAAGATTAGTGACCTAATCCTCACTGTTTTTCAGTGA
>UXGC01001451.1:0-23065 GCA_900480045.1 Eurytoma adleriae | reverse complement strand
GCTAACCTAAAATAAGCTTCGTAAAATCGTACTTTGCACACGTTGTATCGAAAAATATCGTTCGATACATTTGCGGGAATGAGATTTTTAGCCTCGAGTGATGTTTGCGCAGGAGCGAAGCGAGTACCACTTTTATCGAAATATACTATTCCAGTTGCGGACTTACAGCTTTGAAAAATAGTGAATATGCACTGAAAATTAGTGGTTTTTCACTGGAAAAAATTTAGAGAGTAGATAGATAGATAGATAGATAGATAGAGCAAAAAGCTAACGAACGGGGTCCGACTTTAAAATGCTAATTCGCGCGCGGATGTAAACGCAGCGTGTCCTCGGCGAGCTTTTAATCACACGCTCGCCGGCGCGTGCCGGGCTTATAAATATTGAAGCTGCGACGAGACTTTTCTTTTCCTCGGGATTTCCCTCTCTCGCACTTCTCTCCTCAACGTCTCCCGCAGCTGGAGGGCCGCGCGGCGTCGCATGAATATTCAGCCGCGCTCGCACGCGTAACTCTTATCAATTTTTCCCCGGCCGCGCTCCTCTCCTCGCGCCGCTACTGCATTATGTAACGTCGGGGAGGGCTTTTTTAAAGTGTTGGAAAAAGGCAAGGACTCACCTATTGTACATGAGGACGTCGGGCTTCCAAAGGCGATGCGGCGGTATCCTCAAGTCCCGAACATTGCCGTACTTGGCAGGGTCCCACATCATGTTAACGTCGTTCCATTCCTGCAGGAAATGTCGATTTTGCATTACAAGCTCGTTACTTTGGAAGGCCTGGATGGGGCGGGGAGCGGGAGGCGGGGGAATGTACTTCGTGTTCGAGCAAGTACCTATTAGATCGTTCAAACGTCAAGTCGGCCAACTCGCGGTGAAAGTGAGAATTTCGCTTGCGCGCTTCTTCGGCAAACAAATCTTCCCCCTATTCATGTTCTAGCTGAACTTTAGCAAACCAGAACAGTTGAATTTCTGTACTGGGATAAATATTTTAAATTCAATTTAGAAATTTCCTATTTTAATCTTTTTATTCGACGAGTTTTGCCCACGTAATCCCTAACTACTTTAAAATAAGTGACTTTGAAATCACTATTTAATCAGTTTTTAATTTCGTAATTGCAATAATTGGTTTTTCAAAATGCAATCATCAGAAATTTCAAAGTTAAGATTCTAAATAAAAAATTATTTACACTGCCTGTAACTCTATTAAACAATCAGCTGTTATGAAGAAACCAAAAATAATGTTTAATTTGCACAACTCGTTTAAAATATCGAATGATAAATTAATTTTTCTAACTCTAACTTTATTTTTCAGGTAAATTTTTGAGTTTCTTACATCGAGTATTGCACTGTATATGTATCATTTAAATTTAGAGGATACATTACTTCTATACATTATATTTAAATAACATGATTATTAATGCAGAGACACATTCTTTAAAGACTAAAGAATGTGGGACTGATCCAAATTAGTTGTTACTCTCAAAAAACTGTAATGTAGGTATACCTCAGCCCCTTAAAACACGATTGAGCCCATTTGTCTTTCTCAGCAGAGAAACTGTTGCCTCAATTGTATACCTATAAACCATTAAGATCTGGATTTTAGGCATCAAGAGAAGGCTCAAATTAAGGGTCTTTTCGTCGTCTTTCCTTTGCTTTTTTTATCTACTTGGAGCAGAATTATTGACAAGTAATGAAATGCAAAGTCTAAGAGTAAAATAACTTTAAAGGCCTACTGTGCCAACAATTTTGAGCGTTAGACTTTAATATTTTGGTTTAAGGAAATGATGCTCAAAGTTTCAAAATATCCGTGACCCAAACAAGTGATACTCTCCTGGTAAGTAATGCAAACAATAATTATTAATAGTAACTACAGAATTTAGCATAAAAAACTCTTCAGTAAAATGAAAAAAAAATTCATTGTCAGATTTTTAAATCAATTTTCGAAAAAAAATATTGGAGCATTAAGGAAATCTCCACCTCATTTCCTAATCTAGAATCTTAATTGAAAACGATTAAATCCGAATCAAGAAATTCAATCTTTGATTCGTAAAAAGTCGAATGTATTTTTCTTTCCAATTACAGTCGATTTTCAGTGAAAATCCGTAAATTTTTTTTTATTTCCATTTCCGTAACACTTCCTTCCGATGAAATTAGATTTTAATTCTCGAATCCGAATATAAGTAAGCGACCCAAGTAAAATGGACTTTTAAAACTTTCCACCGTCCCGATTTGAAATTCCTCCGTTAATTTATTCCCCTAATTCGAGCGGCGCGTCGGAAAAAAAGCGCAGTCAATTTCAAGGAAGCAGCAGCAGCAGCGAAAACAGGACAGAAAAATCCAGCGTGTCTTGAAGCTTAATTAATTTCCAAAAAGGAATAACCGCGCGGCGGAAAAGCCCGTGCCCCAGATAAAGCCCGACTGTCAGCTAAATTTTCGCTCCCCCCCTCCCGCCCCCCGCCGAAAATGAGCAGGAATTTCCGGCGCCGGTTTTTCAGCGTCGCGGGCCGCGCGTTTTAAGCAGTCGCCGCGCGGCTGCAGCGCCAATCGGGAATCCCAGGGATTTCGATTACATCGCCGCCGGCTGCTGGCTGCCGCCTCCGCGCTGGGAGCACTCGAGGAATCCTAATCGCGGCCGGGCTGCGCGTGCACGCCCGAGTTCCCGACGTCGCCGCCGTCGCCGCACCCGCATTCCCCAGCGCAGTTTTACGGCCGCGCGACATCGTAAACGTGCCCCGGGACCTGCGATTCTTCAAGCTCCCCCCGCGCGCGCGCCCCGGAAATTTTATCAAATTCGTGCGGGCTATTTTTCGCCCCGGGCGGCACACCCCCCCGTGCGGGCCATTTTTCTGCGCGCCGATGATTAAATCTCGCGTTTGTCTTGGAGCCGCTTTCCTTCGCTTTCAATTAGTTTTGTTTCGAGGAAGCGGCTCTTCGTTCGACTTATTGATGGGCGTGGAAGGATATTACGGTTTCTTTTACGGCGCGGTTTTTCTTTTCTGATTGGAATGATTTTTATGCGATGGTTTTTGTGCAGGGCAGAGTAAGAGATCGTCGCTGTTGTGTTTACGGAGCAACTATGGTTATTTACCATTTTCTTTTCATTTCGAGAAGCGTAAATCATTACAGGGTGAATATTTGAATATCTAAGAAATACATTAGTGGAGTATGGAAATGAAAGGAACGGCGTAGAAATATTGAATGAATAAGTAAAATGTACAAGTCAAAGCAATTATTTCAGTTGTTTCTAACGGATTATTGATCTTCCTTGCTTGAATGCGTACCATTTATTTTTCTTGTATTTACAAGTGCACTAAGAATGAGTTAATAAAAATCCTCATTTTGTTTAGAAACACAGGACGAATTATTTGATCTTACAGAAATTTTTGCAACACTGTTTTACTTTGGCTTTTAATTTTATTAGTCTTTACTTAGATTCGTAGATATTTTAGAAAAATTTATTAAAATGTTTTAAATGTTTTCAAAATATTCTTTTAAATGTACAAATAACGATTTTAACCTCGATTTTAACTAAACTATTTTGAAATATTTTGAACCACTCCCTGGTAGAAAGTCGACATTTTTAATGTCCAACAAGCTAGATTATGACTAGTAAATAATTTTCATTAAAAATAGCCATTGACTGGTAGGTTTGTACAAAGGAATTAAATTAAATATTTGAATATTTTAGAACAGCTAGGAGTATCACTTTGAATTTCTGGACATTTTGCTGGAAGTAAGCGACCATTTTTCATGGACATTAAAAATGTTCGAAAAATCGTTACATTTAGGACCGAAATGTGGCCAGCAAAACTAGCCCTTATTTGTCGTGTAACTATTAACACTGATTAGTTTGTGCTCATAAACTATTTAAAGTTTCTACCCATGGAGCTACTGTAATACTTATTTCACGTTAGGATAACATTAACTATTGAAAAGCTCATCAAAGTCATAAATATAAAAAGTAGGTCATTCAAACTCGAGAAAATAGTAATTTTTTTGTGTGTAAGATTTCTTAAATATATTCACCTTAGGAAAAATTAAAAAAATCTGCTAACCTCATAATTAAATTTTAAATTACTTTTTTACGTTAAATACTTTTTATAACGCTTGCAATCTCAACAAAAAAAGCAATGAAAAGATCAACATTTTTCCGATAAAAATTCCAAGCTAAGTCTTCGAAAGGCACGTCTTAAACCAACAGTTAAAGAGTCATTGCAAATTTTAACTACTGTTTACATTATGTCGATATCCTCTCATTTTTTGCGAGATAAGCGAGTATTAATTTTTTGTTAAATTCATATATCTCTCTAGTCCCCTATGTAATGTTGTACTTCGACGGTTTATCTTTCGAGATAAAAATTCGATATGCCACCGGTATTCCCCATGTAATTTATCGAAAGAGAATGCTATGCAAATTTTTCAAATATTTATTCTTGAGCTTTTTAAAATTAATATTCGCGATCTTCCGCGAATAAAACTATAATAACTTTTTATTGGCGTACATTTAAAAAAAAAACAAGTCTGTGGTAATAAAAAGGTTTTTGAACGGGAGGAATTATTTTTTATTCGTAAAAATAATAGCGAAAAAACTCACCAGCTTTAGCCAAAGATTCGTGATGAGGAGTTGATTTTTCTCGTCCTGAAAAAGAATCGCCAAATTATAGTATTCTATTACTTTCTCCACCTATCAGTCATGCAAAATTATAAGGTAATTTTATAAATATTGTAACTAAGTCTAGAAAATTCTATTGTTTACTTTCTAACACTTACTAACACTTATATAAGAATATCGATTATTATAACACTGTTCTAATTCTCTATTACTCTACACATGCAGCTCCTCATGCATATCAAAACACTCAAGAGAAACTCACTAGTTTACTATTATCTTACGCAACGAAATTAAATCAATACTGTAAGAGCGTATACTGCAACTCTTTATTATAAATACAAATTTGAAGAAAAGAAGCGATAATTCTGAAATGAACCTTTTTTTTCAAAAAAGATAAAATGTAAAAGAATCTTTTGTTTAAAAAAAAAACATGTTGACACGAGCTGAAAAAGTTAATTTTTATTGCGAGATATACAGGCAGCTTCTCATTCGGCCGCATCCGGCATTATCTCTCGAAAAAAATGTTCCAGTGAAATATTTGAAACGGGAAAGCTGGTAACATCCGCAAGAGAATATTCAAGAGCAAAAACCATTCGGGGGCTACACTTAAACAGCATCGCTGGCAGTTTTTGTTTTCGTAATTAACGGCGCAGTCCCTCAATAGCATAAGTATCGCTGAAGAATTCCTCGAGTATCCCGCTGAATGAAAAGGGAGAGGCATGAAAAAAAACGAGGAAAGAGAGACGCGAAAAGAAAAACAGCGCTTAACTCGAGAGAAGAAAGGGGGGAGACGCGAAAAGCGACGGGGCGAAGGAGAGGAGAAAGAGAAAGAGATTCGCCCACGCGTGGATGGGACGAGAGAAAGGGAGATCGTGGGCAGACGAAAAGCGAGTGTAAGGCGGGGGGAGGGGGGTGCAGGCGCTGGGATGTACGCGCGGCAGAGGAGGAGGGAAAAAAAAGCGAGTGGAACCGCAAGGCCGCCTTTCCGGGGGGTAACTTTCAAGAAGTCACTGCTCGCGCCGTTCGTCCGCTTTAAAGCCGAAAATACCGAATCCGCCGGCGCTAATCCCCTCGGAAATTTTCGGGCTGAGTCATTTACGACTCGCTTTTCAGCGAGCCTTTTTTTACGAGACGCGCGCGAGGAGCGGCGCGTTGTCAATTCTATTATCGCCGACGCCCCGACGTCATCCTCTTATATTGAATTCCAGCCGGCGGTGTTTGCGTGAAACTTTGCGAGAGTCATTTTAAAAATATTCTGCGACTGTGGAAATGTATTAAGATGTTTCGTTTTACACGCGGACAAAAATAAACGGCAGATTCAGCCTTTTGCGCGGTAGATTTAGCTGAAAAATGCCAATTTTCTTTTCTTTCGGAAGCAAGTGTCTACAGAAACAGCTTTAAAGAAATGTAGAATTTACATTTTATAAATGCAGAATTAGAATGTTAGAAATGTCAGATTTTGCAATGCTATTTTTACTTTTTCCAATCTATTAGATTTTATTAGGAGAAATAGTTAAATCTGCTGTTTATTTTTTTTCTGCGCAGCATTTTTCTATAACAAAAATTATTAACTGCATACTGAAAGAATAAAAATATGCATTCAAAATTAGTACAGACTGATTTACAGCGAGTAAGACAACAAAAAATTAGCTTAATGACCGGTACATTTTAAAATATTTATATTAAATTTTAGTATAGTTACACGTTAAATTGTATTACATTTCAAGAGAACTAGACTAATTTTAATGCAATCTTTTTCTTTGTGTATTAAATAAATTAAATCAGTTTTTTTACTGTAAACAATTCAGTGATAAATATGAAATTTTATTTATTAAAAAAATCACCCTCAAAATATTACTCAATTTCTCTTTACGTATACAAAGTGTGTGTACAAATTTTATCAGCACTTCGGTATTTAAAGCTCCGTTGAGTGCTAATTACTGTGTTGTTTACAGTATGTAACTCTCGTAACCTAATTAAATTTTCTGCGAAATAAAATTCTAAAAAAAAGTTTAGATAATTTTTATTTATTTTTAGTAGCTATTTACAATTTTTATAACTTTTTCAGTTTATACGATTTAACGTGCAATCCCATTACGAAGTGGATTATTGTTTACTTTAGTCTGATCCACATGTTTATTTTTAGCAGTATGACATTGGTACACGAAACGAAAGTAACAAAAAAGCGGTTGTATATTTCAAAGAGCATCTGCAGGTCTAAAAAGAATAAACGAAAAATTAATATAAGCATTTGCATTTTCAATTTTATAAATTTGATAAGATATGTAACTGTAAAAGAAGTCCAATATCTACTACACCTACTGAAAGTAGAGCGGAGTCCGGAATTTTTTAAAAGTATTCAGATTTGCATAGAAATGCACAATAGTAATTTAATAAATTAGAAAAAGTTTGAAAAGTTCTGGAGAGATAACCACTCGGGGCGTATTTCATTTGTGTTATTTCAGGGCTGAGTGCATCGTTATTTCGCAAAAAACTGAAACCACTAGAGCAACTCAAGACGTGCATAGCTCCTTGGAATCCAAAGAGTCTCTCCCTCTTAATCCTTTGCGGATCAGTAGCTAGCACGTCTAGTTAGTTTCTTTACACCGCTTCGGTTTCCCTAAAGCTGAAAGCTTAAGCCGGCAAATAAGTGTGTCTCTCAAAAACTTGCCAGCTAAAATAAAACTCTATTTACATAATGCACTAAATTCGCCTAATTTAATTTTAATTAGTTCAAGCGGCTTATGCCTCATTAGTGACATCAATGAAAGTCATATTAAGCATTAAGCATTTTATAAATACAAAGCACTAAATAATTGACCTGTAAGGAGAAATTTCTCTGTCCTCGTTATTAGCCTCACTTTACGATTACAAAATAATAAATAAATCGTCTCGTGTATACCCATATTTATAAATAAATTTTCTGACGTACTTCTTTTTTCCTTCTCGATCTTCGTATTTCGTACAATTTATCGCACATTTGCGGAGAAGTATTTCAACGGCGCAATAGTGCGAGAAATAAATATAAATAAATAAATCATCGGAGGAAATAACGTAATATCGAACCGTCTGATTTAACGCGGACCTATTCTACTTCGGCCAGATTTATTCAGCAAATAAGTGTTTTCTGCGCCGCTCCAATTATCGAATGAAATAAACGAGGCTGCGTTACAAGCTGCACTCGAAAAAGAGTCCGCGAATCCATTGCAGTATTTACAAGCAACCCCTATCAATTGAAAGTTTGTTACGCAACGCGTTATACCCAGCGCGGCGAAATTAATTAAATTAATCCCGCGCAATGATCGGCCGGCCGATTACGGCTTTTCCCCCCGAAAGTCGAAAGTCTACAAATTAACCAATTAGAAGCGTCAGCAATCCGCGCCGCCGAAAGTTTCCAATAGCCTTCATTAGCCATTCCCCCAGCGCGATGTCCCGGACCGCAAAACACTGGGATCCAGCCTAATTATTCTTCCTGAAAAGCGATAAGGCGTCTCCTCTCCCCGTGGCCGTCCGGCTTATTCACGCCGCCTCTCCCTCGCTTTCGGGGGAGGGGGGAGGGTCGACGGAGGGGGGGAGAGGAAGGGAAAAAAAGAGGCAGCCTCCGCGGCTTGGCTAGTCACGGCGCAGTCCATATTTTACGCTGCCTCTCGCGTCTCTCTCTTTCGTCGGCAGTGCGCGCGCGCTCGCTGCAAGGGGGGAATTGGGTCAGCGCTGCCAGCGGCGGCGGCGGCGGCTAGGAAGGAAGGAACGGAGAGCGAGCGAGAGCCGCCGCCGCCGCCGGGATAAGGAGAAAATGATCAACAAGGGCCGAGCGAGCGAGAGAGACTCGGCTGGTTTAAAAATAAATTTCTAAAGGCTCCCGAGACTCCGATGTTATTGTTATAATTATTAATAAGCTCTCTTTCTCTCTTTAGCCGCGGCGCGCGAGCACGCGAAATATGCGCGCCGCGCAATTTTCCGTATCGGCGAAAGGGTGTACTTCCCTTTTTTTTACCTTCCTCGAGCGCGCGCGCGCGCGCTTCTTTGCCCTTTTTTGTTCCCCCGCTCTCTTGTTGTCCCCCGCGCCGTTCGCTTATGACTCCCTTCTTCTTCCTTTTTCCTCCTCCCCCGCTTCTTTCGGGCCGTTTCGCGACCCAGTCCCGCGTTTTTTGCCCGCGCGCGCGCTACATGCAGTTTCGCTTTTTCGCTCGGCTGCTCGCGCTTTTTTTTCTCGCGCTCGATCGCGCCGGGTGACCAGGTTTATTCCCACTCCCGATTCCCCGATTTTCCCGCTCATTTCGCTCTGCTCGGTAGCTGATAATGGGCTTTCCCTGTTCGCCCGCGTCCCGCGCTCCTTTTTTTCGCGCGCAGCTTTCTCTCGCGCTGCATTTTTAGTCGCGCGCCGCCTGGATAATTCGTACGGACGAGAGCGGCCGGCCTCGATCTCGCTCGAGCGCGCGAGAAGCGCGATTTTCAAAGTTTATTTAAGGCCGCGCTCGCCGGCTTAAATGATGAAATCGACGGGTTCCCGGCGCGACGGGCTCGCGTGATTTATGCATATAGCGCCTCCCCTCGCTGCGCGTTGCTGTTTTTTTTTCGCGCGCGCGCGCGGGAAAAAAGCCGTCTATCAATTTGCTGCAAAATTAAGCGCGAGCGCTCGTCGGGTCTAATTTTGCCTCGCGATTAAACATATCGTGTTTTATGCACGCGTCTCTTGGTATAAGGTCGCATTAATTATTGCTGAGCGACCGGATGCCTCGCGACGCGATACTTTCATAATGAGCGCATCTAAATAATTAGCGATTATTATCCGAAAATAATTCGAATTAGTTGGATTGCGATTTCATTTGTTAATGCATCAGTTCCCGAGTTGATCAATTTTCGAGGAATGGCTTTCGTTAACGGGTGATTATGGACGACTAAAAAAAAGCTTTGGGCTTCATTTACATTTTATAAATCCGCTAATTAAGAGGTCATGATTGCATTAAGATCCAATTATAAATACTAGAATTACCCTTCTTTATTATTAAAAACTTTAAATAATTTTATGACTTTTTTTTATAAAGTATTACAGTAATTATTAAGTAATTTCAGTCTAGCTGCGTATTTATAACCTTTCTTCGAACACTATAGCAAAATTAATGGTGCATTGATTACCTCCAAACCTGATAGGGTGGCTCTAAAATTTTCAGGACATTTTCTCTGCGCAATTTTCTACAGTCTCATTGGAACAGAAATAGTAAAGAACCACTACAATTATAAGGATAACGTAATTATGGTGTCTTTTTACTACTCTTACACTAATGGGACAGTAAAGAGAATAGTTACAAGAGAATAGTTAAAATACTAAAAATTTTGAACCCTGAAAAGCTTGAGAAAACTACCATTACCATTTTAAAGTTTTTGAGGTCTTAATATAATCACCATTTCTTAAGAATTGAATCCACTGCGTGTTCTTAAGAAACGAATGACCCTCTTTTTATTTCTGTATTAATGATGGATTTTTTACTTTAATTCCACCCTTCGTAAGGTCGTTTATTTTTTTATTCGGAATAAAAATTTTGACATCTTGGTTTTTTGAAATTTGATGTTACAATTTTTTTTACTAAAAGATTTTGATGAATAGTACTGTAAATAAAAATCATTTAGACTATAACTGAAACAAAGAATAACATCAATTGTTTTGTTTACATTTTAGTAAATACGCCCGTCATTTTAAATGTTTAAAAAAAGTACACAGCTCGGTGATTTAGTTTGAAAAGATGTACTCGGCTCTACATCAATTTGTCAAGGCAATAATTAAGGGTGAAAAAACATATATGGTTTAAAAGCAATATATTTTCATTAAAAGATCAGCCTCGCGCTGCGAGCGTCGCAGCTCGGCTTTCTAAGCGTTTAAAAATAATGTGACGTTATTGCGCATAATAAATAATCGGCGCCGTCGACGTTTTTATCACGCTGAAAAGAGACCTTCAATTAAAAAGCGCCGCGCGAAATGTAAAAAAATCGCAACTATCCATCGTCCGCGCGGCAACGCGCAGTCGGACGAATTTATGGGCCCCCCGGCAGCGCGCGACAACCCGAGTCCCCCGCATCCGATTTCTCCGGACTCTCTCATTCTCCCTCGGCGTACGGCGAGGAGCGGATAAAAAAAAGGGCGCGACTGTCGCCTTAACATCGCGAGAAAAAAATGGTCTATCTATAAAGCGGCGTCCGGCGCAGCGAGGATCGCGCTCTATTAATCACTCGCGCGCTCCCGTATCCGCGCTTATATATCCCGCGGGCTTGAAATCCCGCGACGCTCTTATGATTTTTCATTGTCTCGTTAAGGACAGATGGGACTCGTTAAGCCGGAGGAGGCGCGCGCGAGAGCCAAGCCCCGACGCTCCGATAGCATCGATCGCCCGGGCATCTTCGCCACTGTAATCTCCCTCTCTCTCTCTCGCGCGCGCGCCCCGCTATCTCCGTGCACCGGCGCGCGCGCGCGACGCCGCTGCATCCAGCGGCTATATATACACGCACACTCTTTTCCGGCCGCCTTTGTTCGAGGCTCGAGTGCACTTTATTAAGTACAATTTATCGGCGTCCCGTCGGCCGCGAAGAGCGCGGGGAGCGGTTAACGGCGAGCCGGGAGCCGTCGATTGTCGGCCGCGCGGATTGAGAGAAAAGGGAGAACGAGCGCGCAAGCCAGAAGTGAGATGATCGCGGTTTTACGAGCCACTCGCGCGCGAGAGCCCGGCTTTTCGCTATCGTCAATTGCGCCGCTAAACCTTTTTTTTACGGCCGGTCCAACCTCGAATTGTTTCTCTTTTTTTCGTAGTACCTAATTGTGCGATAATTCGTAACCAGTACTTTGGCGTATTGTTTAATGATGTATTCAATATTTTTAGCTACTCTTTTATTGCACTGCATAAAGAAATGTGTATTCGAATGTACACCAACTGTGGATATTGAGAAGGAAAAAAAATTCACTCTTATTCTAGAATCTAGAGTTAATTCCTGAGTGAATTCATTAACAGAGTCAAATTTAAAATTTACTCTAATGGGGTAAAATAATCACTTTGGACGAGAAGAGTGACTTAATTTCACTCTGATAGAGTAGGATTTTATACATTACGGTCTATCATTTCTCTTTAATTTTGAGTGAAAAAGTCTCTCTACTTCACTCTAATCGAAGGAGTTAGCTTCTTCTATTATTAATTATTGCCATATTTTTCTGATATTGGCTACTATCAGAACATTTTATTACACATACACTGAAAGAAAGAAATTCCGAGAAAAAATGTAATCGTAGAAGGGTTGCATCACTGGAGATTTTTAAGGGACAATAACTTTAATTTTTATCTGAATCTTGGTCGATTGACCAGGCTTTGTAACTTTTACAAGAAAAGCTTTCAAAAAATACCAGGATTCTCCTGTAAAAATTACGGAGATTTCCGTGAGCTAGTAAGATTCACATAACTGATTACTATAATAAACACATATTTAGAAAAAAAAAATTATGAGGTTGGAAAATTCTTTTTCTTAAATAATTATGAATCGAATTCGAACCTTTACGCCAAAAATATTAAAAAATCGTTAAATATACCGATTTAAAGTGAATGACTACCTTTGTTTTTTTATATAATTAGGTACTTTTATGAAGTTAGTAGTACGAGCGTAAACTGTAACCGATAATCATAACAAAATTAATGCTCTAATAGTTCATTCGATATGCTAGATAGAAAAAAAAGAAGAGCGAGTTAGTAAAGGCACTTAATAAAATTAATTGAAAGAAAATTCCGGCCTTTTTTCTCGTCGAAGCATAAAAAAAAAAGAGAAGAAACGAAATTTTGGCATCGATGATCGACTCCGGTAATTGGTGCTCGGAGCGCGCCCGTACAGATATACACGTGGGCGCGCGCCGTCGGCCCCGACTCGGGCGCGATGAAAGTTCAGCGCCGAGCGACTTTTTTTTTCCCCGGTCGCATAAACTCTCCGGGGAAATATCGTCTCGTTTATATCCTTCGACGAGCGACTAGCGGGCGGCGTCGGGGGAGAAAAAAAGTGCGCACGCGAGCCTGCGTGCGACAATAACTTTTCCCCCGGCGGTGCCGATGAACCCCGATGCCCGACCGATTGAAAGGCGATTCCTCTCTCTCTCTCCATCTCCCGACTCCCTCGTTCTCGGCTTTAAAAATATGAAAGTTTCCCTACCGGCCGGATGCGAGATGAGCAATTTCATTCATTTGCTCTCTTGCTTACTGATTTGCTTGCATTGGGGAAAAAATGGTAGGGAAAGCTATTTCTCCTCTTTGAGTTGAGGGACGCGTCGCGTCGAACTGCGCGTTTTATTGCCACTTCGCCTTTAGACTGTTTGCGTACCGTGAATTTCCCCCGGAAATTACATGTCTCCTCTATTTTGACGTTGTTGTCGAGACATTATCGTGTACGGAGATAACAATTCCTATTTAAATTATAGCTATAATGAGTATATATATAGTATGTATTTTAAATTTTTGCAGTCTGTTACATTTCTTGGATAATTTTCGTGAAATTAATAGGAACGTAGATTTTTAGATTTTCATTAAAGTTAATTCAAAAAATACCTTTCTAAATTTGATTAAATGAAATTAATTTCATATTTAAGGATAGGATATCGTCGAAAAAAGTTCTTTAATTTTCAAAAATGCCATTTTGAGTTGTAATTTCAATTAATAAAAACAAAACATTTTAAAAATGATGTACTTTTAATAATATCAAAAATATCAAAAAGTACACATTTAAGTTTAAAATAAAAAGCCTCTGTAAGGAAATAGTGTTCGATGAAACATGTTCAAATTTTCCAGGTTTGAAGTCTTGGAACAAATACTTCAAATTTTTGCTAAACCCGTATTTTTACTACTTTTTAAATCATAACTTTGTAGAAATTGATTGAAACAGGCTGAAAATTTATATTTTTCTTGATCTTGATTCTACATAAACATATTTACATTTCTACAAATATAGCTTGAAATTAAAATTTTTTTCTGATTTTTTGGGGCATACCCTAGTTTTAAATAAATCAATTTTACTACTACAAGTCGATAAATAAAAGTTTTTTATAGATACATTTTGTTTATTATTTGTTATACACATTGTAACTGTTTTTATGAAGTAATCTGTGAAAACAATGCATTACATTTCTGTAAATTTTAGAAATTTTAATAGAATCTTGATCTCCGCATAATAAAAGTATCTATGTATAGACGAAACTAATTTGCCTATGTCTTTTTATCACTATTTTTAATCTGAAATTTTCATTCTCTTCAATAAAACTTTTCAATGAAAACTCACTTGAATTGATGCATGGACTGGTTTGAAAGGAAACGATTATATCAACAGTGATCCAACGCATTATACTTTTGATATTTTACCCAACGATCCATTAAATCATCTCTTTTGCGGAGCTCTCGGCGTACTTAATTATGAAACAAAATACCCATTACGTCGAAAAACTTGAATGCAGTCTACTTTTACACACGCGCCGGGAATCAATAAAGGACAAAAAAGAAATCACGCGCGCGCATAAAGGTATGGAAAAAAATGAGTGGAATGCGAAAAAAAAAATTGCGAAAAAGCCAGACGCAGTTAATACCCACGGTACTAATCTATTTTGTGACAAAAGGAAGATCGAGTTCTACAAAATGAAAATACATCGCTCGCAGAGAAAATACATCGATCGGCCGGGGCACCGCAAGCGAAAATGCTCGAAAATTCCATCCCTCTTTTTTTTTCGCCCGCTCACATAGCAGCTATTTCAATCATCGCGATATACATTTTACATCCGCGCGCGATCCCCCGGTTATACCGCAACCTCTATTCGACTTTTGCGGTCATTGTACTCCTAGACCGAAACGGCCCATCCCATTATAAGATTCAATCGTCGCTGTTTCGATTTAAAAGGAAAATATAGCGTGTCGTACCGGGAACGATGTCGAGCGAAATCACTTTTTAAGGCGGTTCTTGTTGGACTCGGAAGTTATAATAGAGTACACGTATGAAGTATTGAGTCGTAATAATAGATCGACTAGTACACCACATGTGTACAATTATTATAGCAAAAATATATTGGTCTAGTGTGTTTGATCCTTCTTATTCACACTGATTTTTTCGAACGTCGAGTACACATAATTTGAAATTGTCAATTATATCATAACAAAAAATTCATGGATAAGCTTAAGTAAGATAAAAATATATATGTATATTATTTGAGAATAAATCTAATGTCTTTAGTGTCTTAGAAATTTTATAAGTTTTGCAACTTGTAAAGAAATACATATTTTTTGTCGTTTGGCTAGTCTGCGGATCCGTTACTATAAGTATTGTAATTGCTACTAGATTTATGCTAAATTTTACAATAAAATTCCTGTCTGTGTAAGATCTAAACCTCGCGACTTTCATAAGATCCTACGTTTTAACGTATTGCATTTTTTAAGAAATTTTTTCTTCAATATTTATTCGACTACTTATACATTCATAAAAAAAAGTATAGAAATATTTTTCAAAATTTAAAGAATGGCATATATTATTCAGTAAATCTTCTCCAGTATAACAGAATTTCAACAAGAATTAGCACCTTATCAATAAAAGCAGCGTTGCTAATAGAGATCTCCTCTTTTTATGCGGTGCTTATTAAAGTGTGCGTACGCGTACAGAGAGCAATTACCACATAAAAGAAACAAGCCCTCTCCCTCTCGCAAACTGCCGCGAAGGAAGGTGTGCGCGTCCTCGTAAAAAAGCGCCGGGGCATAAAACACGGCCTTACCGCGCGCGCGCGCGACTCTTTCAACAGGCGCGTGCTCAACGGGCAATAAAAAGGGCAAAGCTTGTCGTAGAAGTCGTAACTTTCCTGCTGGCGACGCGCGCGAGGATCTTCCGGGCGGTGCATTTCGGCCGCGCCAAGTGACCATCGCGTGCTCGCGCCCGGCAAATGCGGCACGTCTCGGACAGTCTTGCGCTTCCAAAAGAACCCAGGCGGACGCGCCGCGCGACCTTTTGCACGAATAGCGAAGCGGAGATTTCGAGCACGAGTCGCCTGTGAAAGCGAAATTTACCCTTTTTTTATAGCACGGGGAGTAAATTTTACAAGCGCAAGTAGTAACAGAAAAAAAATTAAGGCGTGGACTTTATACATTGAAATATTTTTTATAATAAAAATTTATCTGTTGAAATTAACGCAGTCTTTCTAATCTAGTCTTTTAGAACATGAAATTATAGGTATATTAGTTTTTGTTTCTAAAGTGTAAAAGTGGAAAATAGAATTTGACTCTCCGAGTGCTGATACGATTTTTTGTCCAAAAGGGGAGTAAAACCCGTTTTTACACTTCGTTTTCGAGTCGTAAAATGCAACTTTTAAGTTACATCCACTGGGGTGTAAAATAGCTTGTTACATTCCGAGAACGAGAAGTAAATGCGAGTTACACCGCCGTTGTAAAAAGTTATTGCTTGAATTAAACAAATATGAAATAGCTTCTTTCCACATTTTTTACCGCATACACTTAAAAATGATTTAAAAATTTGCCTTACATAAAAAACAACCATCTATTTCAGTGTATTAACTTCCACTCTCTAGTTTAAGTTTCATTTAGTGTACTTAAAAATGATTTAAAAATTTGCGTTACATAAAAAACAACCATCTATTACAGTGTATTAACTTCCACTCTCTGGTTTAACTTTCATTTAAAAATTCTTGAAGTATATGGAATTTGCCAATAATTGGTTAATTTACATTTGATAAAATCGTTTTTCTCATAGTCGGGTGATATTCATTTTAAAACTATACGCATCCAAAAAATCGTATTTTATCTTTATATATGAGGAATTCTACGAAAAAATCCCGTTAATGAGTTCAAAAACTGGAGAAAAAATATGTATGTGTTCAGCTATTTTCGAAGTTTTTTCTTGTTCTTTTGGCTATTTAATAGATGAAAAAAATGTTGAACACACGATATCAAAATATGTATTTTTTTTCTCGTTATATACACAGATTCCCATATAAGAAGTGAAGTTTGCAACGAATATTTTGAATTTCAGACTTTTTTTCAAGAAACAAAATAAAGCTATTATTGGAATCACGCATTGAGCACACTTATTATATGGTGTTTACAACAATAAAAAGTTTGTAGGATATAATAGATGAACCCTAACATCTTTTTTTTGCCGTTTTTGGATTCGAAAATGAGATATTTTTGTAAATTTTTTCTTATAATAAACTTAATTTGTAGACATAAAAAATACACATTCTAAAATCGCGTGTTCAATATTTTCTTCATCTATTATATAGCCAAAAGAACAAGAGAAAACTTCAAAAATAGATAAACTCATACATTTTTTTCTCCAGTTTTTGAACCCGCTAATAGGATTTTTTTGTAAAATTCCTCATATAATTAACAAAAATAAAAGAATTTTTTTACATCTTCTTGGCTCTTATATGCCTAGTACACTCTTACCGTAACCACAACAATAGAATTTCGCCTCAATATCGATCCCAGGACTAGTTTGACGCGCAGCTTTAATAAGACGTCCCGAAGTAGTTCTTAAAGAGCTATTTTTAACGTTAGAAATGATCAACACGTGTCGCGCGAGGCTCTGGGCACGCGACGCGGCTCCCGCCGCAAGGACCCCGGGGGCACTTGTTTATACCCCTTTGTCCGCCCGCGGCTACTCATCCGGCTCCGCTACTCCGGCGGATCCCGCGGATCCCCCCGGCCGAGAAGACACGCACTCCTTTGGCCGGGCGCCGGGGGCTGTTGGCCGTTCCGCTCTCCCGGGGGGCCGCACGTGCGATATTGCCGCCCGGCCGCTATTGACCTCCGATATATACCCGCGCGGCGGCGGCGGCGGCATTCGGGTCAGACGGCGCGCGGAAATCGAGCGACGCGCGCGCCCACTCAATTTCCTGCGGGATCCCGCGGATACAAAAAGGACGAGGCAAATGACGGCCCCGAGGAGGGGCTCCGCAGCTGCGCGGGGCCGATTTCATATCTCGCGCGTCACGGGCCCGTCAAAGGCACTTTTTCGCCGGTCCCTTTGACGTCGCGCCGCCCGTCGGATGCACGGCCCTCGTCGAGGCCGGATGCGAGGCGGACGCCCGCGAATGTTAAGATGAATAACGATTTTCCGTTGGACATGCAGCCGCGACTGCTGTAGAAATGTGGTTTCGACTTTTTTGACGTGTGTCCGGTTTAATACGCTTTTAAACAATTTCCGATCTTTTCTATCTTTTTAGTCAATCTGCGGCGTTTGTAATAAATTTTTTGACGAAAATGAAGTTTTTATGAGAGTATGTACTCTGCCGTCCCAGGCAAAAGGACACGTAAGTGCATTTGCCATGAAACAGAGAAAATTAACAAAAACTATTTACTAATAAAATCAAGCCAAAAATTGCTTATTTGATTTAAAAAAATCATTTCTAAAGTAAAACGGACATGCGCTTTTCAGTTTCGTAATAAAATAACAACATTTTTAATTGCAACCACAAGTAAATGGACTTACGGTTTTGATTCGATCGAAAATACTTGATAAAAAATCGTAAAAGCACTTACGGTCTTTATCTACAATTTTTTGTTATTATTACTATAACTGCGCTTTGCTCGATGATTTTACAAGGGAAGACCGTAACTACATTTTCCAATGGAATTTCTCATCGGAGTCTCATTTTTCGATGCTTTTCTTGTATTTAAACGTACATAATGGAAATATTTGTAAATACTATAAATATCTCATTTTTAATTAGATTCAGTTTTTCTCAACGAATCGACTGATATAAAAAAACTGAATTTCGAAAAAAATGCGACTTACGTGTCTTTTTGCCTGGGACGGTAGTACTTGTTACTTAAGTTTATTACGCGTTGAATATCTTACGAAATCTAAATTCGCAGATGTGTATTATTAAAAGCTACATTTTGGATGTAATCAGAAATAAATTAATTCTTAGAAATATTCATGAAAAGCTTAATAATATTAGGGTATTACACGCGTTAAGAGCTCGTTTATAAATTTTATACGCAGTTTGACTAAAAGCTTTACACAATCAAAGCACCATTATACTGTTATTTTGTGGGCTTTGGACGATTAAATGTTAATGAGAGAAACTTTACATAATTTATCGAAAATTTGTTCAAAATTTTTTTAAAAAGAATATGAAATTGAACAATTTATTTCTTTTAATTCTAATATAGTTATTTATGCATTCTTTCATAAAATCATGAAAGGAATTTTTTAATTTATTTATCATTAATTCATGAAAAAAAAATGATTATCTAATATATTAGTTATTTTTCAAAAATTTAAGAGTGATGATTATGCTTATAACTTAATTTTCTATATGTTTCGCTTATACCAAGAGACCGCCGTAGTTTTACGGGAAATATTATTAACCACAAACGAGGAGAGTGAAAGCGTAAATGCATTTTGCACAGGTGTAGCTCAACGAAAGTGAAGTTTATGTCACCCACAAATTTACATCTTCGTTCTTTACGTTTACGACGCGCGCCGTGCGGTAAATGGATTTCGGAATTTTTAAGCTACGCGGAACTTTTTTATTGATCAAATCGCGCCCAATTTACAGCGTTGTAAATTCGGTTTTGACAATCTTTTTCGCTCCAAACGCGTTTCGCGAACCATTAAATAAAATTTTATTTTTTTTTTTTAAATCCGATAAAATTACGCATTTTAACTGCAATTTCCTATTAGTATAATTACAGCGCAAATACCCGAAGCGTTGATTGCACAATTTTCGACCATCGACGCAACTTTGCGAGCGCGCGAAGCCCAGTTTACCCTTGAATTTTCGTTTTTAAACAAACAAATGAGTCGTGCGATTTAATCGGACAAACAAGTTAAGCCAATAATTAATAACTGGTCGGGGCGGATTGCGCGTTCGCCGAAACAAGAACGTAGCCCGGTAGCGGTGCGTTTGGAAAAGCAGCGTAAAATATTCAGAGATCGGCAAATCCCGTTCACTCCTGGCGATATAGCGTCCCGCTGCACCCGCCGCTGTTCTTTATTGCGCCAATAATGGAAAATAATGTCGGCCATCAGCACGAGGGTACCCGAGGCACACTCTTTTCTTAAGAAGGTTCTACCGATAATAGATTTAAAATTCACAGTTCGAAGATAACATAGAGATTCGTAAATGAAAGACTATAATATAGTTAATGAATTATAGTTGATTTTCTTGTATAAAGCGTGGTGAAATAAAAATTTTATTTTTTGAATTTCAATATAAGAAATAAGGCACTTTTTATTGCAAGTTTTTATTTAGTCTATTTAATAATTAGTTGTGATCAGTAGAAGTCTTAAATAGAAGTAGATTAGTTTTTCGCATCTTTTTATCGACGCTTTAAAGTTCTTGGATAGTAAACTTTGGATATTTGTGACTCGCGGAATAACTCATTGCAATTCTAAGACAATAAATTTAAATTTTTTCGTGATGTTAGTATGTTACTAAAACTGAGAATAATTGCAGTTACGAGTTTTATGGAATTAATTTGAAATATATTAATAATTTTTGATCCGAGATGCAAAATATTCGGACAGGCTGTTCAAATTCATAGATCGTTATTAAAAATCTTTTGAATGTTCGTGTCATTAACATACAATATTTCATTTGAGGCGTAAATGCAGCGCTTAATATTCCTTATAGATTTACCGCTAGTGGGACTAGTTCAGTTGTCGATTTTCGGTCGTTACAGACGGTCAGGTTATACGCGAGAAAAATAAAGAAAATGATCTTTAAAACATACAAAGTGTTGTATTTAATTTAATTTCTTTTTCGACCGTTTCTCCTGGCTCTGTCGGGAACAATATGTAAGCCACCTTTAGACCTGTAATGGTTAAACGTTGAAGCTCCCTAAAATGGTGATATCCTTCATAACGAGTCTGATGCCCCAGTATGTATAGATATACCGCCTTAAAACCTGCGAGATTAGGAGTGTGGAATTAAGACTACTGTATAATGATCCACCGTTAAACTGGTTTTAAGAAATTGTGCAATCACCGAACAATTCACTTTAATTTAATTGTAATCGTTGCAATCAAATGTCACTATTACTCACGCAGCAGAGAAACGTTCTTAAAACGTCTTGCATTAAACGTTCCAGGTACGTTACAGGAACGTTGAAGGTACGTTCCAGAAACGTTCCAGGAACGTTCATTTTTACTACATAAGCGGACGTTTCTACGTACTTAGGCCCTTTACACGTGCGATAGGGAGTGACGATAAGGCGATAGCGGAATAACGTTTCTTATTCCTGTAATAAGAAAGCGGAATAAGAAACTCTTATTCCGCTATCACCTTATCGCCACTCCCTATCGCACGAGCGTGTAAAAACGCAGAACAATCTCTGCTATGTGGTATATTCTAGGAACGTACTTTTGGAAACCAAGAAACGTTCCGAAGATAGTTCCAAGAACGTTTTATTAACGTTTTATTTTACTTTTTTATTTTTGCAAAGTAGCAGGCAATAGGTATTAACATGAAATAAAACTACATAATAGAAGGAGAGAAGTGTGGTTATAAATATGAACGACTCTATATGTTTTATGAACGGATATACAAAACCTTAAACACCGCAAGAAAATTAAAGTCGAAGAAATCAGTCGCGCGAATTCGCGCTCGACGACAATGCAAGCGCGCGCATTATTAAAACGTTAAAACGAATAAAAAAACGAAAGCCCGACGCGCAGTGATAATCTGCAATTGTTATTGTAATTTTTGCCCGCAATTATTTTTTCAGCGAGGAGGGGGGGATTCCCCGCCGCGCGAAATGAATTTGCATGGCGAGCGCCGGCCTCTTTATCGCGCGCGGCTCTCGCTCGCTTTTTAATGCGGACCGCGAGGGTTCTACTCAATTAGCATAATTAGCGCGAAGAAACAATGGCGAATCATCACTTAGGCAGGAGCACGGAGGCGAGGTGGAAATAGGTCGTCGACGTAATTCCAAGTGGGGAGTAAATCGCGGCCGGACGCGCGGACCGATTAGGCCGCCGAGTTAGGATGCTTATTTCGATTTTTTTTTTTTATAGCCCGCCTGGACATCGATCGAGGAAAAATTAAGTTCTCGCCGATTTTCCGCGACTTTTCTTTATTCCATCCTGCGGCAGGGAGCTCGAATGAATTTTTCATTAATTCCTCTGAAGTATTAATGACGCGCGAGAAGTAGCGCGCTTCTCCGGCTGACTTATATAGACACATCCGCGCCGTCTCCCCGAGAGCCTCTTTGAATGAAGAAATCATGAACCGTTAAATGAAGCGTTTCTTGTTATATAGCCTATGGCGGCTGTATTTGGAAAAAAGAAATTTTTTTTGTTTTTGTACATTAAGCCTGTTGGGAGCACTAATTGGAGCTAAAGATCAAGTGTGCTATACTTTTTTTTCTATTTCTGTCTTTAACCTTGTTATCGCAATTCAAATTCATTAATTAACCAAGTACAAATTAATTCTTTAATTTAATCAATTGATTAAACGAACGAATACTCTATGTAACGTTTTAAACTAAAAATAATCGCGCTTAATGAAAAATTCGATAGAGTATATCGAATCGTCGAAAGAAATACTTCGATAACGATTCGCTGCTTAATTAACGCCACTTAAACACTGCACCTCGTCCGTTTTAACGGCGCCAATAAAATTAAAATTCTCGATCAAAGTGAAAACAGTTATTGCACTGACGTTTTCCGGTACCTACACTAATTGAGCGAATGCATAATAAACGAAAGCGTGCATTCCCTTTGCATCCTTGCATCTCCTTAACCCTTAGCATCGGCATTACCCCTGCGTTCGATCCTCGGCTTAAATAATTCCGCCATCAACAACAATCCATTAGCCCATAAAAAATTCAATGAATCCCAGAAGCAATAGACTGCGAGTTAATTTCCCTCGGTGCGAGGCGTCTCGTCGTTTTTTCCGCCCCCCACCGCAGACCGGCCAAGGCGCTAGAATATTCCCCGTGCAAACGCGGGAAATCCAATATACATAAACTTTTTCTCTCGCGCCGGTGGACGGGGGAGCAGCGGAGTCCGAAAGTCGAGGCCAAGGCGGAGGAGGAGGCGAGAGCCCGTGCCGATAATTTTGAACGAGCGGGTAGCCCTCATCCTCGAGGCTGAGTAACTGCGAGGAGGTCTCCCTGGGGCGAGGAGGGAAAGTCGATAGGCCCGAGTCTCGATCGGGTGGGTCCCGCGTATCAGCCGCGTAAATAAGTGAGCGGCCGACAAACCCTTGTTTCTCGGGGGCTTCATATGCGCACAATGAGGAATTGGCCCGGAGTGGACCAGCGAAATTGATTCGAGGCGAAAAAAAAGCCGATGTATATTTCAGAGTGCGTCGGCGCGGCTTTCATCGCGAAAGTTGAGATTCGCCGGGGCGGCTCTCGCACAGATAAAAAAAAAACATTAAGCCAAAGTTTCCGTGTCTTAACAGTTAAGACTCGAATTAAAATTATTAAAAATACGATGATG